>VWZU01018807.1:641975-660252 GCA_013397095.1 Sterrhoptilus dennistouni
TCTCTTTTCTCTCTTCTCTCTCTTTTCTCTTTTCTCTCCTATCCTATCCTATCCTATCCTATCCTATCCTATCCTATCCTATCCTATCCTATCCTATCCTATCCTATCCTATCCTATCCCCTTTTCTGTGGATATATCTGCGTTTCTGGCTGTCTGTCCTCCTGAGGGATACGTTTTCTGTTCTGTACAAGCCGCTGTTCCCCGAAGCTCTGGAGCTCCCGTGTGATGACACAACCCGTGTCTGCGGGCGCTGCGGGTTTTAACAGCGGCTAAAAGCACCATCTAGTGGCGTCAGGGGAGCTTACGGGACACGGAACAATTCTGGTTTCTTTGGAAACATAAAATCGTCAAAGTTTGAAAAGATCTCTAAGATCACCGAGCCACACCTGCATGTTTTTTAAATACTTTCAGAAGCAGCGACACCAACACTTCCCTTGGCAGCCAGTTCCAATGGTTGGCCGCCCTTTCAATGAAGAAATTGTTTCTAATATCCAATCTAAATATCCCTGGCACAATATGGGGCCATTCTCTCTTGTCCTCTTTCCTGTTCCTTGGGAGCAGAGCCCGACCCCTACCTGGCTGTCCCCTCCTGCCAGGGAGTTGCAAAGAGCAAGAAGATCCCCCCAAATCTTCGTTTCTCACTGAACAGAAAAGTTTCTGAACAGAAAAGTTCTCTGCATCTGGACTTTGTTTTGTGCTATAAACCCCCACACATGTAATGAGATTATCCAATCTAAACTTCTCCTCATGCCACTTGAGGCCATTTCCTCTTGTTCTGTCACTTGATACCTGGAAGTAGAGCTCAATCCCCGCCTGAATCCACCCTCCTGTCAGGGAGTTGTGCAGAGCCAGAAAGTTCCCCCTGAGCCTCCTTTTCTCCAGGCTGAGCCCCTTTCCCAGCTCCCTCAGCTGCTCCTCCTCAGACTTGTGCTCCAGGCCTTTCCTTAGCTCCTTTGTCCTTCTCTGGACAAGCTCCAGCCCCTCAATGTCCTTCCTGAACTGAGGGGCCCAGAACTGGACACAGCCCTGGAGGTGACCTCAGCAGTGCCAGCACAGGGGACAGTGACTGCCCTGGCCCTGCTGCCACACCATGGCTGAGACAGCCCAGGTGTCTTTGGCCTTCTTGCCCACCTGGGCACAGCTGGGTCATGTCCAGCTGCTGTCACCAGCAACCCCAGATCCTTTTTCAGCTTTCCAGACACTCTGTCCCAGCCTGTAGTGCTTCAGGGGTTGTTGTGACCCAAAAGCAGAACCTGGCACTTCTCCCTGTGGGGCCTCATGCATTTTGCAGTCAATAAACTGAAGCCAGAGACAGCAGAAGTTTTGTCACCTTCCTCTGGTGTTTCTCTCCATGGCTGCTGTTGAAAGATGCTTCCTTCATGAAAGACAAGCTTGCAGGATGCACAGAAGAGCAAACCCTGCTTCATTGCAGGTTCTACACCTTGCTGTCCCCCACACCACTGTTTTGCCTCCTCACAAACAGGATGGTGACAGTTTCATGCTTTTCCTAGAAACTGCCAGTAAATCCTTCAGTTAGCACTTAGATATTGCAGAGAGGAAAGGTTTCAAGCCAAAGGAATTGTCCTGCTTGTTTCTGCCCACTCACCACTGCCCTATCCCTCCTCTTCCCATCCCCTAAGATGTAGTCATGGGATCATAAAACCTAAAATCAAAATAATTCAGGTCAAAAAAGGCTTCCAAGATCATGAAGCCGATTATTTGGCTTCACAACAGGATATGTTATTATTGGTGGCAAGACATCTCTTCAGACACAGCACTCAGCTTTGGTCTGCACTTTTCCTCAGCTGGCAGCCTGAATGACCAAACTCCTTTACTTCTACCCCAACAGACTTATGGATTCACCTGTCTTACAGGAGACTCACTGACTAGAAACATACAGAATGGTTTGGGTTGGAAGGGACTTCAAATAAAGTTCCAAGTTCCAAGCCCCTTGCCATGGGCAGGGACAGCTTCCACAAGACCAGGCTGCTCCAAGCCCCATCCAACCTGCCCTTGAGCCCTTTCCAGAGATGAGGCAGCCACAGCTTCTCTGGGCAATCTGTGACAGGCCCCCACCACCCTCACAAGGAAGAATTTCTTCCTAATATCTAATCTAACTCTCTCCTTCTTCAGCTTAAAACCATCACCCCTTGTCCTATTGCTATATCACAGTATCTGTCCTGTCATGGTGTCTCACTTCTCTTGTGCAGGATTTCCCACCCCATCCCTGCCTCTAAAATGATGCAGGCCTAAGACACCTAGAGATTAATGATGAAGCTAAACAACTGGGGACTAGATAAATGATGGAAAAGAAGGGCAGGAACCAGAGGCCAGGCCTTCACCACCTGAGTTTATGTACACTGCTTTGTCAGACTTGAAGGCACATGCATTGAAATTTCCATCAAGTAGGTGTCCCTGTCGACATAATTGATCCATCTCCCTGCCTTTATCCACTCCCTATATTATTATGATACAATTATCATGCATTGTTTCTATCACCTTTTATTACCAGCCTTGCTCCCTGCCGATTGGAAACATCAAGGGTCAGCTTCAAATGCTGAGATCATTAACAAACCTGCAACTGGGATCGTTATTAAACTTGTGAGGTTTCAGAAATTCCACATCTCCCACCTAAGTTCTCTGATGTATTTTTAAGTACTGTATTTTGTGTAGGAGAATCACAAAAGCACTTTTTTTCTTGGTGGTGGAATGATGAGAGTAGTTGTGGTGAAGTCCTTCGTCTAACAAAAATATTGGCTATGGGGTAATTCCAGTTTCTCTCCCAGTCATTTTCAGTCTCAGTAAGACATCCAGCACATTCCTCACCTGATCACACAGAGCAGTTTGGAGCCAGCCTCATTTCAATGGCTTGGACTTCATTTCTTCAGCAAAAAAAATGTCAAAATCTCAAGGAAATCATTGGTCTCGCCAGTCCAGAGAACTTCTACTGCAAAAACATCTTTTTTTTCTGTAATCCATGTCCAGAAGCCACAGGATTAAGAAGAATTAAGAAGGGTAGAGATGCCCTTCAGGCCTGCCAATCCAAGAATTTTGATTCTTGCCTGTTGGCTTCTTCAGTGGTAGGTCAGTTCGTTTATGGAGATGTGATTTGAAATTGTGATAATGAAATCAGTTGTAACAAATGACATGGGTTAAGAACAAAAACAGTCTTATTTTTCATATGAAATGCAGGAGGAATATACCTTGCTTGCCTGCTAATTACAGAAAAAAAATTTATAGTTGTCTTTAATCTAAAAATATTTAAATAAAAATATTTCTGGCCATATGACTGTTATACAATTACAACAGCACATAGTTAACACTTTGACAGATTAATTTAATTAAGCAACTCCTGGTTATATATTTTTTAAAGGTTGCGTTTACCCTAAGCTAGAGAAAATTATTTCCTTTCTTCTCTGTAATACTCCATATCTGGTAGGTGGGTTAGTTTTTGGCCAGCTAAATCTAATCAGCAGTGCAAAAATCAGGCAAAAAAGCAGCCAAGGTACCTTTAATATACTGAGACACACACACTCTCCTTGGCAATATAAGCTTGGCCAAGTGGCATCTCTTAAGCTTCTTGTAACTCTTTTTGGGGTGAAAAAGCAGGTCTTGGAGCATAAACAACAACATGAGTAACAGTAATTAATGACTGTGGTCTCTAAGCCCAGCTGGAAGTGTGAACCGAGGCGACATTTGTGTGAAACAGCAGCTCCTGCCTTCTGCTGAGTTACAGAACGAGCTTGAGCCAGGGAATAAAAGGAGCTTGAAGGGGAAAGGATGGGGTGGTGAGAGAGGAGTGAGGGGGAGCAGGGGACACAAGAAAGCATTTTGGTGGAAGGACGTTCCAGAATCAGTAAGGACAGTAATGTTCCTAATACAATGTATTTTCTTGGCTTTTTTCTGGGGAAGATTGGATATGTCCCAGCTGAGCTGCTTTCACTTGTGCAGGAGAGCAGTACCCCGGATCCCAAACCTGCTAATATAATTCAGGAAGGAGCAAACATGTTATTCAGGAAAACAACCTGTTCCGAATCTGTGTTTGTCTTTAAGCTGCTGAATGTGACAGCAGTTGAGCTCATGCTTCACTGGGGAGCTACACACATCCTTAGAAGCACACAGGGATCTTAGATTTTGCTTGAATTTTTCCTGAATCCAAGTTTTTGGTTTTATTAGTACTATTACAATATTATATGTGTGTAGCTTTACAAGGCAAAGATGAACCCAACACAGAAAGAATGGAGAGGCAGAAAAATCAGAGCAAAACATGAAGATATCAGTTCATGCTGACTTCATCTGCAAAATTTTACTTAATATTTAAATTAAATTAATCCTCATTCTGGGGTAGCTTAATTCTTGTGATCTTTGCCTTAGCAACCTATTCTTTCCTTTTTCATTCTGCTTTCCAATTGTAGTGAAACACATGCAAATTCTAAAACAGAAAAATCTGATTTCTTTGAAACCCTAAACTCTGCTGACAAGACAGGTTAATGATGATTTGCCAATAGTTCATATTTGATGCACAGAGAAAATGCAGATATGTGATGGCTTAAGCGAAAGATTGAACTTAATCTGCTCTGTCTCGGTGTACAGACATCTGAAGTTTCAAACTGCTCTCTCAAAAACGTTTCTCCAGACAACACATAATCTTTAGAGGTGTTGAAATAAATTAAAAAAAAAAATTGGGAAATTAAAAGGGGAATGTACTTAATATAGCTCAGCCATAAGCCACAGAACAGTGTGAAGTGAGGTGGGATCCTTCTACAAAAAACATCACTTCAGGTGAGTGTGGATCCGTTCTGGATGTACAAAACTCAGGGATATTTAAAGTATGGACAAAAAATTTTATTACATACAGACTGGCTAACCATACAGGTTGGAGTAGAAAAGATCCTTTGAATCCTAAAAAAAGCAAAATGCAGATTTAGCAGAGAAAAAAAACCAAAACGCTTCAGCTGCTCCTCCCATCATCACTGCCCAGCATCACATGTATTCCTACATCACATCACATCACATCACACACTGGTCATGAAAACACGGAAGCTTTCTCTATGCCAGCCCTCTCCCATGTTGTCTACCCATGGACTCAGTGGACAAAAAACTGACTCACCAAAATTAGTTTAAAATTATGCTTAAAACTACAAAACTAAAGTTTTCTTTGGAAAGGTGAAGAGCATGTAGACATAACTGCACCAAAATTCACTACCAAAACCCATGAAACCCATGGAGGCAGAACTCCACGGATCAGGGAGTTCTCTCTCAAAAAGATGTCTTGAAAACCTGTGGACTGACAGATAAATTGACTGATTAGTTAATTATGCATCTTGTGTGCAGCTTTGTTAAGAAAAGACCAGCAAATGCTTCGTCCTGTCAGCACTCAATGTAGGATTCTGACTCCTAGAGGGTTTAGGCACTTGACTCCTCTACAGCTGTTGGAAAACAGGAGCTGGAAACAAACCTGAGTGCTAAATACCTGCTGAGTATTTGGTACTTGCTTAGTTCAGGGGAGGAATCAGGGCAGAAAAGCCCAGTTTCAAGAAGGAGCCACCACAGAAGTTGAATACTATTTTATGGAGAAGGAGCTATCTGACTTGGCTTCATTACAGATTCACACATTCAATCACACCAACATCACTTTTCAAATACCATCTCTTACAAATGGATGTTGTTAACTTTCCCCGACAGTAAAGGCACAGCATGTGATTTTCATCCATCAGAGGAAGCTTAATAAATCAACCAGTACATTACAGCTTCACGCCAAGTTAGCACCTTCATCATGGAATGAAATTAGCAAAGCAAATACACTGGCTAATTGTGAAATATGCTAATTACCAGCTCAACCCGTGAAATAAGGCATGAGTGATGTGTGACGAGCTTTGTACAGAGTCGTGAACGCTTGGAAATGCGACACTTAAATAAAGTCTAAAACTGCTTATGCAGAGAGAAAGGAGAACAGACAGGGCTAGGGAACAGGCATGGTGGAAAAATATTTTCATAAGAAGTTTGAAACCTTTTCGCTTCTGCTACTCTCATGGGATTAAAGGCTGGGAGTAGGGAATTGCACTGATAACAGGCCACAGACCATTTTCCATCTATTTCACACCAATCTGAATCTATTCAAGGTCATTACCAAAGAGAACTGAGCTACCAGTTTGGGATAAATTCACAAGTTGGCACAGTTTGACTTGAAGTCAACAGCATGGTGGTTTTCCATTGGTAGAGAATTTGTCCTTTTATTTTGATGAATTCAGACTCTTTTGCTCACCAACCAAGCACTGACAGTTGGGCTTTGCAAATGTCTCCATTTTTGAGAACAGGAAGATGATTCACCAGCTAGGGCTTTCTCTGCCATTCACCTTGGCTCTTATGGAGACTCTTATTTGCGTTTCTACACAAATCTCCTACTTGTGTTTTTGTCCTTGTCTTCTAAATCAGGTAGTGTTTTCTCTATTTAAACTCCTCCTCCCCAGATTTTCATCCTACTGGAGGAGGGGAAAAAAGGCTCTGAGAGAAGGATAAAGTCTTACTGTGGTTCATCAACAGGGGAAGACTTCACAGATGCAGAGAATGAGCCTTATTTTATAAGGTTTTCCATTTAGTACCCAACAGTTCTTCCTCTCTGTTCTGTCTTTGTGAAACTCCACCTGGAATTCTGCACAAGAAGGGTGCTCACTTGGAAGAAGGCCAGAGGAGGCCACCCATATGATCAAAGGGCTGTCTCTTCTGTGGGGACAGACTGAGAGAGTTGGGGTTGTCCAGCTTGGAGAAGAGAAGGCTCCAGAGAGAACCTAAAGCCCATTCCAGTGCCCAAAAGGCCTCCATGAGAACTGGATAGGGACTTTTTGCAAGGGCGTGGAGTAACAGGACAGCAGCAGATAGCTTTAAGGTGAAAGAGGGCAGGTTTGAATTAGATACTAGGACGAAATTCATCCCTGTGAGGGTGGTGAGGGCCTGGCACAGACTGCCAACAGCAGCTGTGTTTGCCCCATGTCCAGAAGCGTCCAAGGCCAAGCCAGATGGAGCTTGCAGCAACCAGGGATAGGAAGGTGTGCCCCTGCCCATGGCACAGGGGGGTAGGACAAATTGATCCTTAAGGTCCATTCCAACCCCAGACATTCTGTGATTCTATGATTCCATAACTCCAACTCTTTCCATGGAGGTCAACTCACAAGGTTTACTCACACGTAGGGTTAGGTTCAGAGCCAAGCCTACAGAGGCTTTGAAAATATCTGAAAATGTCCTCATATTTTGACTTCTGAGTATGGGATTAAGCCTTACTCTGTAAGAAACAAGAAAATTCTATGCCTTTTAATTCAGAAAATTAGTACATGGAGCATTTCCAGCTATCTATTAGATTCTCATACGTTCTTATGAAAGCTTTTTTTAGAAAGGTCACCTGAAAAAAAGTAGTAACTCCATGATCATTTCCATTTACACAGCACAATGCAGAACATCCTCTCCCCAGCTTTACACTGCCTCCTCCCTCATGCCAACATCTGTGTCATAAATTGTAAACTGGAGTCAAACTGCAGCAGCTCTTTGCCTCCAGAAATCACAGAACATAATAATGGGTGGCCAGGATGAGTGGAAAGTAGCTTGAAAGTTGTGTAGGGGGAGGTTTAAGTTCAATATTAGTAAAAGGTTCTTCACCTGGGGGATTGTTGGGCACTGGAATAGAGTCCCCAGGGAAGTGGTCAAGGCCCAGGGCTGACAGAGCTCAAGAAGCATTTTGACAATGCTCTCAGGGACATGGTGGAATTTGGAGTGTTCTGTGCAAGGCCAGGAGTGGGAATCAATGAACCTTGTGGAGCTTCAGCACATTTTACAAATCTATAATTCTATGAAATAATAATGATCCTGTAGGGTTTCTAGCTAGGCAGTCTGAGAGGAAGAACTCTAGCAGAAGTCAGTCACTGGCTTATCCCAACACAGAAAGGCTCAGGCTGGAAGGGATCACAATGGATCACCTGGTCCAACCCCCTGCTCAAGCAGAATTACCCAGAGCAGAGGGCACAGGACTGTGTCCGGACAGTTCTGGAATATCTCCAGTGACAGAGACTCCACAGCCTCTCTGGTCTCTTCAGTGCTTGGTCACTGCACAGGAAAGTTCTTCCTCCTGTCCAGGTGGAACTTGCTGGGCTCAGTCCCTGCCCATCCCTCTGGTGCCATTGCTGAGCCCCTGGAGCAGAGCCTGGGCCCTGCTCTGAGCCCTCCCTGCACACAGGGACACCCAGGGCTGAGGGCCCCTCTCAGCTGGGGATCCTCTCAGGGCTGAACAGCCCCAGCTCCCTCAGCCTCTCCTGGGCAGGGAGATGCTCCAGTCCCTCCATCATCTTTGTCATCCTGAGCTGGACTCACTCCAGGAGCTCCAAGTCTCTCTTGTCTCAAGGACAAGAACTGGACACAACACTTGAGATGTGCCTCAGCAGGGCAGAGCAGAGGAGCAGGATCATTTTCCTCAGCCTGATGGGACACAGCTAACAGGATTTTGTTTAGTGTCTTTCAGAGAGTCTCATGCGATGTTGACTGCCAATAAAACCCAAATTTTAATTATTTTTTTGGCAAGACCTCTGATTCACATTTTGCTTCCTGGGGGATTGTGTTGTGCCTGCAGAGCAAGGAGCACTAAAAACAAACATACATGAGTTTGATGAATGGAAGAATTAGTTTCCAATTTTATTATTTTTTTATTGTTGCATCTTGAAGGATTCAATAACTGAGCCAATTTATCAAAAGTTTCTTACTGGATCCCATAAAGAAGATGCCCCACCCCTAGAAGTGTTCAAGGTCAGGCTGGATGTGGCTCTGAGCCTCCTGGTTCAGAGGAAAGTGTCCCAGCTCATGATAGGATGTTGGAATGATGTGATCTTTAGGGTCCCTTTCAACCCAATCCATTCTGTGATTCTATGGTTCTATGCCTCACTCTGTCATGAAAGGCTGGGTGTCGCTTCCATCACAGAATCGTTAGAATTAAGGTTGGAAAAGAGCCTTAAGATCATGCAGTCCAGTTGTCCACCCAGACCACCACCATGTCCACCTGGAAACCATGTCCTTAAGTGCTGTATGCACATATTGTTTGAACACATCCAGGAATGGCAACTCCTCAACTTCTCTGGGTACTTTGCTCCAGTGCTTTACCACAATTTCCATGTATATTTTTTTTCCTAATATCCAATCTAAATCCTCCCCTGTTGCAACTTGAGGTAACTCTTTCTGGTTCTTGTTACCTGGGAGAAGATCCCGACCCCTATCTGGCTGCCCCCTCCTGTCAGGGAGTTGTGCAGAGCCAGAAGGTTCCCCCTGAGCCTCCTTTTCTCCAGGCTGAGCCCCTCCAGCTCCCTCATCTGCTCTTTCTCAGTCTTGTGCTCCAGACCCTTCCCCAGCTCTGTTCCCTTCTCTGGACACACTCCAGACCCTCAATGTCTTTCAGACACGACCCAAAGGAAATGAGATTTCAAACTCTGCTAAATTGTGGAATTAGACTTTATTAACCTCATTTTCTTCTCATTTGCTGGTGGCCTGAATCAGTCACTAAAGTCATGCCTGCATGAAGCTGATCAGTCTGACAGGAGACTCAGGCGTGAGATTTTAGCATTTGGAATTTTAGGTGTATAAGAGACGTGGAGGGGGGAGCAGGATGATGTAAAGGGACCCAGTGTATTTAGAGGAACTTACATGTTCCTCAGTGCATTTCCCTTGACAGTTTGCAGAAATACAGTGAGTCAGCTGTCATCATATAATATATTAGTATAAAACAGTGTAAAAAGGGACAATATGCTTAGGCACTGATTAAAGAGGAAAGGGGAAAGGAAAAAAAAAGACCTCCAAACAACCAAGCTCTTTGATAGTGAAAGGGAATTGTGTGAAAGTTTGGAAATGTGCCTCTGCTCAACTTCAGGAATTAGTTTTCAATTAGTTGGAAGTATTTTCATTCCGGCTCCAAACCAGCCCAAAGACCACCTGCTGTGAAATAAAGGAGCTCAGACCAGCGGTTATTATAGCAATAGCCATAAGTTTATTGCTTATTGGTACTAAACTTAAATCTTAGTAATTTTGAATTACTGAGTTAGCTTAGATTTATGGAGATGCAGGATCATTTAGAACTGCAGTCATTCCAGAAGGGTATATTATCTAAACCAATTTTCTTATAGTGGTGCAATTGCAATACCATAGTTACGGTTGTATCAGCCTTTCCATTATAAACTCCTATATTCAGGGGCTTGTAATTTGACCATAAAAATTTACTCCTTGTTGAAACGTGGCATACAAGGTCTGAGATGAAATTAGATCTGTTCAGCCACTTCTAATGCTCCAAATCTACCAACAACAAAAGCCACCAAGCAGAAGTTGGCTTTGACATCCTTCAGTGTCCTTTTACCATAATTCAGAGGAGAATCTTCTTGGCAGTTAGAACACGGCAAATTCTAGTGGAAGGTGTCCCTGCCCATGGCAGGGGGGTTGAATTAGGTGAATTTTAAAGTGTCTTCCAAACCAAACTGCTCCAAGATCCTGTAATTCTATGTAATTTCTCCTGTGGTGTGATGGCCAGGAAAACCAGTCAAGCACATTTTTGGACCCACTTGGGGGAAGATTTGCACTCCTGCATAACTTCTCTAACATGTGCGGGTGAGACTTCAAGATTCGTAAAACAGTCGCAAAAACTTTTTAAGACTCTTTAGATGTAAAAAGATGGCTGAAATTTTAGAAAGCTTTAGAAAGTGAAACTGCACAGGAAATCATAGGCCTTAAGGTTTAATTTTGCTCTTTTAAAAATTTTGATCAGAAGCATTATCAACCTCTTTCTCCTAAAAAATTCCCATGACTGTAATTGAGCTAAAATATTAATGTTTACCCAAATTATTTTAACATTGATTCAATTTATTAATTTTAATTCTGATGTATTTATTAGCATTCCCTCATAAATCAGTAATGCTGATATATTAGCAACAACCTGCTCATTTCAGATGTCCCTCTCTATCCACTAGAAGGCACACCTTACATTCTGATTAATGCATTTACAAACTGGAGGCTTATTCTGAACCATGTTTAAAAGAACTTTTTTTTTTTCCCCATCTGATCGTACAATAACGCAGATAAGGTCTGACATTTCGACCAACACAAAATATATTAGTTTTGGTTTTAGCATTAAATGAATCTAGCAATGATTATTTTGCCTCTGGCTGCTAATTATTGCCGTGCAGTATTTGAGAAATACTTAAAACCATGGACTGTGTAAACCTACAGCAAAGTTTGCCAAGTCTCAGTTGGATGAAGCACCTGCACAGCAACTGCCTTGGCAAAAGACTTTCCTTAATCTCAAGGTGCATTTAGCTGCAACTGAGGCTCTGGAAAATCTGTGTAAGCAGCTCTTTGAACTGTGAGAAGGATTTGTATTTTTATTTATGTCTCCTGTGGTTAATAGGCCATAGGAATGGAAGGTTTGGGTAACCTCGGAAAGGACGTCACACACTCCCATTCCTTGAGGGGTTGATCCAACGCTCAGGGAATTCAATGGCAAAATGCCTTTGGATAGCAAAGAACTGAGATTAAATCAACAATTATAATAAAACCCCCCACACAGTGGATTGTATTCCTAAGCATCTGGACCTTGACATGATTTAGAAATTGGAAATGACATGATTCAGCATTAGATACACATTTCCCACCTATTTAAAATAAATGTCTCTGAGAAGAATAGCAATAGGTGTCAGCCCTAAGATCAGACACGAATCTGTGTCTGATTTATGCAAATCAGTATTTATTATTGTATAAAATAGTGAAACTTCTTTTTTCTATTATTGAGATTGCCATCTTTTTTAAAGCCTCTAAAACTGACTTTTATTTAATCCTGCAATTATGAACGAAGTTGGCAAAAAGTTGAAGTAGCATAAAAAGCTAGGGGTAACAGCAGGTTTTATTTTTCCTGGCATCTGGATCTTTAACCTCAAGCATTTAAACTTTTATACCAGCCAAACTATTTACAGTGCTTACAGTTTATTCAGCCAGAATATCTCAAAAACAAAATGGAAGTGTCATACAGAAAACTGTCCACCATCCATGGAATCTTGAAAAGTGCAGATAAACTGTGTGATCATAGAATTATAGAATCACTGAATGGTTAGGGCTGGAAAGGACCTTAAAAATCCTCCAGTTCCAACTCCCTGCCATGGGCAGGAAAACCTTCCAGTATCCCATGTTGCTCCAAGCCCTGTCCAACGAGGCCCTGATGTGATGGCCCTTCCAGAGATGGAAGGGATGTTTTGAAAGAAAATTTTCTGTAGACTTAAATATCTAACTTTAATCAAGTAAACTTGATAATCTTGGTTTAACTCTGAGCTGGTGAAATATTTTACTGTTAACATTTTAAGTTTGCACTATGGGCTTTATAATAGATATAATTAAACACTTCTGTAATTGTATTTCTTATTGGTGTCCTTGAGACTGGGCAATTATCCAAGGTCAGCTCTGACGAAAACATTTTTTTTAGAATAGGAAATATCAAGTCTAGGTAATGTCAAGGAACTATCAGCTTTTCTATCTACAAAATCAAGGCTTGGAAGAATCACAAATTGGGGGCTTCCTTCAGATTTAGAAAATAAATTTTACATCCAATACAGTTCTGTAGGGGAAAAAAATGAATTCGATATTCAAAGAAGTTGGTTGGTCTCTCTAGATATCCCAACATCTTGAAGAAGCAATTCAGGATTGTTTGTCCCCCTTATTCATATTTTGATGATGGTATGAGCAGGGCTTCAGCTTCAGTGGACTTTGCTCCCAGTTTATGAGGTGACATCTCTATGGAAAACCCAGGAGAAATTGTCCCCAGCACCTGGAACTGGCCTGCACTTTCCTAATTCTATATAAAATTTCTTGAATCCATATAAAATATACTGAACATTTAAGACTGCATGGGGATTTTTTATGTTCTCTCTGATGGCAATGAGACAGAGGTGAATAACTCAAAATCAGAACTGGCAGAAAAGTGCCTCTAAACCATGATAATTTTAAATTTTCACAGTTTTTTCCCCAATTCTGGTACAAAATGAGCGAGTGAAACAGCAAAGATTTTTTACTAGACAAAATAAAACAAAATAGATACTATTTTGGATAGGTCAAAGACAATGTTTGTTTTCATCCTTTTAAAGCATTTTGTTTCCAAACCAGGTTTTTTTTACACATTCTTAAGTGGCAAGTTAACTCACAGTTTGGAATGTTCTTGAGATCGAAAAATCCTTGAAAATTATACTTTCTCACACACTGAAAAAAAATTGTTTCTGTGAAACTGACACATTCTAATATTCTGCTGAGGGGAGAAAAGAAATAAAAACTTCAACTGGAAAATTTCTGAACCAAATCACTAAAAGTATGTGGCTATTAGGAAAGATGGCAGGAAAGGTTTGGATGGCAGCTCATCTGTCCTGTTGTTTTTTTACCCAGTTTTGGTCTGGCCACTGTCAATGAGAGGACACTTGGTTTTGTCAATTTAGCTCTTGTTTCCAGGTATTCCATCTTTATTTCTAAAACTGCCTGCTGCCTTCTTCCCACATGGAAGATTTATTCACACATGCTTCTTGCTTCCTCAGCAAAACAGGGAGCTGAATTCTCATGGGATCTCATCTTTTCAGGTCTGATGTCTTTTATTCTTGCTTTCCACGTTGGACATGAACAACAGTTTATATTTTATTTTATTTCATTTCATTTTAGTATTCTTATCCTAAAATTAGTTGCTCAGGATTAAAATCTGGGTTAAGACAAAAAAAAAAACCGAAAACAACAAAAAACACAAAAAGGGTGTGACAGCTTTGGCAAAGACAACCATGTTTATCAAAGACAAACAGGGGTGTTGGAAATGGATGATCTTTTGGGTTCCTTCCAACTCAAACCATGCTGTGATTTTATGAATTGGAGAGTTGTAAAAATTCTTGTGCTTTTTTTCAAGCCAAGCAACAAAAAAATTCCATTGATTATGTAGAGAAAATAGAGAACATCATAAGGAGAGGCATGGATTTACCTTAAGAGATGAATTAGAACCAGCAAACAAAATGGACCTTTCACCAGAGAGATGTGGCATTATGGAATGGTAGCTGCTTCCAGACAAAGCTGTGCTCAGGAATCTACTAACAAATGGTGGGAAGAACGTGGGACCCAGCTCAAATCTGTGCTGTGGAGCTGATTTGCTTGTTTGTATACATGTAGTCTGGGGAATTGGGTTCTGTTCTTTACTATTTTTTTGGGTTTTTTTAAAATATATTTTACGAAGAAATAAAAGCTCAGTAAGCACACTCCACCTGCTTATGTCTGTTTTCCCATTTGCTAATGGGCACAAAAATCCTGACCTCTTTTGCAAAGATCCTTGAGATCTGCTGATGGAAAATGCTGTAAGTCAGCAAAGTCTTTTTGTCAGCATTATGAACATAATCATTTCTAAGGACAACAAATTTAGACCACAAAGTCATTGCTAGGGAGTGAAATGACTTTGGCATCACTCACTGCGATGTAGAACTATTGGTGTGATCAGGGCCAATAAAGTTGGGACAACTTTGCTTCTTCCAGCCAAAACTGTGGCTTGCTGGCAAGTAAAAAACTGGCCGAGCCAGATACTGCATGCACAGCTGTATAGATTATGTGCCATTGCTTTTCCACCAGTAAAACAGGGCCGCAAATCCAATTCTTCATGACTGGACTAAAGTTGAGAGGGAATTTTTGGGGGTTAACAAAAGGGCATGATCTATATCTTGAAACAAAAATATTATTTTTGTCAGGTTATCTTCACTGCTTTTTTTTTCATACAAATCCAATAAAGTGCAAACTAGTAGCACTAGTTCACCTATTACTATAAGGATCAGAAACTTTTTTTTTGCTCTGACATAGAACTTTACTGAGACATGCAAAAAAAAAAAAAAGACCCAAAGACAGAGCATGAACTAGAGTGTGTTCAGTATTCTAAGGAACTGAGAAAAGCTCTCTCAGGGAGTGACATATCCAGGGTGCAATATGTGCTTAAGATCACTGCTTTAGGAAAGTACCAAACATTACTGTAAAAATATTCTCTTTCTTTCTATTTCTTCTAACCAAGGTTTGTGTCTAAATGACCGTGGAAATGAAGACAGAATCCTCTGGTATTTTCCCCTTCACCTGCTAAGAGCAAGGGTGTTTTAAAGATAAAAATATTTTTTAAATCGTGGTAAGGGAAAGTTTAGAGGGATTGGAAGAAACTGGGACAGGACAACTACAGAAAATAAAGAGAGTATAATCTGATTTCAAGAAAAACATTTTGGATTTTCTTGGTGAGCTTTGCAAAAAGACTCAAAAAATATAACTCTGGGAAGCAGTTTCTGAGATATGACTAAAGAGGATAATAACAAGACTCAAATTCACTTAGTGGAGGGTTTATGAGTCAATTCTGAATGGTACAATAAAGAACAGTGAAAAATGAACTTCTTTATTTATGAAGTCAAGTGTGAGATAACTTTACACTGAGTGGTCAGATGTATCATTAACATGTTCCAGCTTGTTAATCTGTTATTCTTTGAATAAAGATCTGAATTTATAATGCTAAGTGCCACAACAATCTGAATTAGAGAGAGACCAAACGTTCCTCGTAGTTGTAATGTGTTAATCTTTAATTTTCACTTCTTTCAGAAAATATTAAAATTTATAGCTAAAACTTTGAATAATGGTTTTGAATAAATGCTGAGGTTAGACACCACAGTTAGTGGCTGTAAGGACAGGCCAGCACTGGGTGTCTTGAACTGTCACAACCAGGTCCCCTTACCTTGCCTAAATCATTGTTGACATTAACAGTAACTAAACAGACCAAAAGGCAAAATGGATGAACGCACAACAAAGAGACAGTAGAATTGTATAGTTCTCTTCTTTGAATAAATAAATAAATAAATAAAATCTGTTTTCTTCTAGAGCAAATTGAATTTTCTTGTTCAGCTTAGACCATTTAAACAGCTTATATTTGTTCTCTTTCAGTGCACTTTTATCGATAATTCAAAATTAAATTTTCTTTCAATGAGCTCTCAGCGTTACAACTTAATTGTTCATTTCCCTCAAATTCAGTGATTTTTTGTCCTGTCCACCGATTCTGCCAATCTAAACTGAGGCATTTCTTTACTAGAACCAGTATGCTTGTCCCTGTTCATGTTTTTTTTCCTCTGCTGAAATCGTTATCCAACCAAACGCGCTGCAGTCCCCCAATTTGAGATTTGCTTCACTCTGATTCTCTGGGATTTTTTCCACCATAAATTTAGATTCAGAATTCCCTGCCCAGTAGGAGAGGGAGGAAAGATGCGTGCTGGTCATTTGCATATTTTAACAGACGGAGCTGCTTTTGCTGTGCAGCTGTCGATGCAGGAGAAATATTCTTCGGGGTAAAGCATTAGGCTGGGCAAAAAGAGCCTGTGAAGGCTTCCATCTCTTCCCCTCCTGCTTTTCCACCAATTGGAACAGAAGAAATTGTCATGGTAGAGGATTATCTACTCTCTGTTGCCACAAGGACAGATACCCCTGGTGGCTCCTGGGAAGCTCAGCTCCTCCAGACACTAAAATCATTTCTGCTTTAATGCTCCAGGAGCAGGTGACTGTGCTTTTCAACCACTTGGATTTTGCTAATCAAACAGATTGGATTGAATTTTGCACTAGATTCATAAAGCAGAAAGATTTTAACTCAATGGTCAGCTGTGGCATCTGCTGCAGCAAAACTCCAAGAATTCTTTCTGGGAGAAATCCAGGCTTAGGACTGCATTAAATTCTGCTTCTTTTCCAAACCAGGTATTTGCTACCATAAAAAACAATAGAGAGTGATAAAGAAAGGAACAAAAGCTTTAAATCTCTTACTGAAGATGGTAGAATGGTAAGATTTATCTGTGTAATTTTAATTTACTAAAATTCAGATATGCAGGAATGTTACTAATTCAAAGTATATTGATAACAGAGAGGTCTGAAATCTAAGCTGAATTCTAAGGTTGTCAATGGGAAAAAATAAAAGCCCTCCTGAGTGAGTTATTCATCATACCACAATACATAATATCTAATGTAGAATATTCCCCTGAAGCTGTCCCATTTTATTAAAAATGAGGAAATATTGATGATTAGCTTATACTGAGCACACAAGTATTAGAAAACTAAACACAGATGTAAAAATCCCAGTGTGACTGGATTTACTGAGCTGAAGCAACAAGGATTCATCCTGTCTTTTGGTAATGGTGCCTAATATGTCTGATTTTCAGAGATCTTCCTTTATATTTATGTTTTTCAGGTTCTGAGCATGGGGATTTGATGTGCCTATTCAATTAAACTGTGTCCAAAATTGCTATGAGGATGGAGGCAGTACCTGAGTCAAAGGCAGTAGCACCAAAATATTGACAAGAAAATTAAAAAAATAGGAACAGAAGATACAGAGGGCAAACAGCAATATTTTATATACAATGGACTGCAGAGAAATATCAGTGAGTCAGTAACTCTCCCTATGTAGCCAACCTTTTGTTCTGATCACTGCTGTGTGACCCAGAGCATATTTATCAACCTGGAAAGTTTTAATTTAACTTATTTCAGTTCCCCTGATACATTTGCAGAGCGACACTTCCCACCATCCTCTTTGTTAGAGCATAACCCAGTTATTTCACATTCTTCACTCCTCAGTGCAAAATGCCATGTCTCTTTTCTTTTTTCTTTTCATTTATTTCGTATTTCATGAGCGCTGTCCAACAATACTGCCCACATATTTTAAAAGTGGCAACATAAGGAGTTATTTGCAAGAAGTCTTGAAGCACCATCAAGGACACCTGCTTGCAGGATTGTATTAAATTGAGATCAGCCAACATTACAGTGTATTTCAGCACTGGAATCAGCCAAAAATATGTCCCTAGCAGTGCTATTTTCATTATTCAGACCTTCACCCAAAATCTGTGTAACTGCCTCTTAAATTAATTTTCACACTTGCCTGTCTCTATAACTGGCTGCAGCAGTGTGCTGTGTATTTTAACTACAAGGAAGTGTTGTTGCAGGTAGAAGATTTCTCCCTGAAGTCACTCGAATCCTCCTTAAATTCAAGCCACGGTCTCTCAGTCCCACGCTTGCAGTGGGGGGCACTTGTCATCTTTTTCATCACGGCAAGCTGTGCCCTAGATTCTGCACCCCCTCCCCTTCCCACCACACAGGTACGTGTGAGTGTGTGTTCTTTTCCCACTGAATTTTTTATTCAATAAATAAATAAAACTTTCCTGAAGTTGCTAAGGTCTCAAAGGTGCGGGAAGTTGTAATATGAGGA
>VWZU01018811.1:4305-14547 GCA_013397095.1 Sterrhoptilus dennistouni
GGGGAGGGGTGGGGGGAAGGAGGATGGTTGGGGGAGAAGGAGGGAAGCAAAGCTGAGGAGGGAAGGGCAGGGCTGTAGAGGGAAGGGCAGGGCTGGGGAGGGAAGGGAAGAGCTGTGGAGGGAAGGGCAGGGCTGTAGAGGGAAGGGAAGGGCTGTAGGGGGAAGGGAAGGGCTGTAGAGGGAAGGGAAGGGCTGTAGGGGGAAGGGGAGGGCTGTAGAGGGAAGGCTGCCGAGCTCTGACATATGAGGATAATGAGTGTTGACATATGAAGATACAGCCAAACTGAAAGCTACATCCTATTTAGCTTTTAATTTGGATGCTCATAGAGTGGATTCTGAAGCTCTGTTCCATCACAGCTCTTAAAGCAGATCTGACTTAGAGGAAACAAGGCGATGTGAGGCTGCATCACTGATAAATCCTGAGCACAGCACCAGCCTCCCTGCGAGATCCCACTCTGGGTAGGAGGGCTCTGCCCCTGGAAAATGTGTCCTGATTTGGAAAACACTTTTTTTTTCCCCCCATGGAAAGCTTGTCTAAGCCACACAGGCTGGGGTGGGATGAAGACAGAGGGATGTGCTGCTGCACCAACCCCAGCATGGGAACCCCAGTGCTGAACCTCCTCTGGGCCAGCACCACTTTGGGAACACTCTGAGCATCCCTCTGAGCAGAGAGATGAGTTTACACCTCTTCCCTGGTTCTCCCTGGGGCGTCTCCCCTGTTGGGAAAGATGAATCAGGGAAAACTTATAAATATGATTGCTTAGCAAAAGATTCTGAAAATATGAAACCTGTAATTGAGATAGAAATGGAAGGTTAGTTTGAGTTGTAGGATACCAAGTCTTAGTTACTGTATAACCTAAAGACAACAGCCTGGGCAGCTGGAGGAGAATCCCTTTGGATTGAACAATTATCGTTTTAATTGAATCCCTTTTGATTGAACAAGACCTTTCTGCTGGCTGAGGGATCCAAAGGTCAATGTAGCAAAACAGAAAAGTCTAAAGAGGAGTTTTTAGAGTTTAAAATATAACACACGGTAATGCACTAGTTCTTACAGGCTGTGTGTAGATTCTATAGGATTTTGTGTCTTGTATTGGTTGGTCACTGTAAATTAGAATATTCATCACCAAAGGAGATAGAATGGATTGGAACCAGGACCTCGCTCTCTTGGCTCTCTCTGGACCTCGCTCTCCTTTCCCTGCTCTCACCTCTGCTCTCTTCCCCCTGCACTCTGCCCCTGCCCCTTGCTCTCTCTCTCCCCTCTTCTCAGCCCACACCCTCTTGCTCTCTCTCGTTCTCTCTCTGGCATTTCCCTCCAGCCCAGGCTGGTGGCTGAAGGCAAAGCCCTTTCTACCCACCACCCTTGCAATAAAACCACATATTCCAGAATATCTCAGGTTTGCAGAGTCCCTTGTCCCTGTGAGTCACGGATGCTTCTACACTCCCCCTCCTGACCTGCCCCAGAGTCTCCTCTCCCACTTTTCCCCCATCCCAGGCCAATCTTCCAGGCACTGAACTAAATCAGGGGCAGCTCAAGGTTTGAGCTCCCTGCAGCTCCCGCAAATCACATCCCAGATTCCCCCCCCCGTGGCAGAAACATCCGCCCCAATAACACACCAACGAGGACAACAATCACACGTTACTATTTTCAGTTCCGCTTTTTTCCCGCTTTTCTTCTTTTTTTTTCCCCAAGTAATTCGTGACTCTGCAGCGCCCGAAGAGGCCCCTGTGATCCCCGGGTAATGGCCTGCCCTCTATGTAGAGTGGAATAGAGTTAGAATGAACGCTCCAGAAACCCTGACAGCCCGTTTAACAAGGTGTCTAACATCCCATTTCCTCTGCACTTCCTCTCCCCTTAATCCTTTTATGCGAGGCTCACTCAGGAGTAAGCGCGTGTGAAATTGAGGACTCTCTAATACACATTGCTCGACACAGGCTCGCTGGAATGGAGTGTCTCAGCCTTGTGTGCTCGTCAAACAGTGCCAAGAGGAAGCCGACGTTAATCAAAGAGTCTTTTTTTTTCTTTTTCTCTTTCTTTTTTTTTTTTTCCATGTGTCCAGGGCTCTCGTCGCACCCGCCGAGCAAATAAACAGCCGCGACTCTGCCGACAATTCCATCTGAGGATGGAGAGGGGCCAAGGGCAGGGCTCTGACTGCTCAAAGCGGGTTTTTTTTGGGGGGTTTGAAATAACATCTGTGGGCAGCACAAAGCGGCTCTCCAGGCTGCTGGAGCAGCCACAGCTCCAGGACATCCCTGCAGCTCCCCAGGGTTGGATGGAGGGATAAAACGCAACTTGAGGGAATAGTAGAGAGGGTGGGATTGAGCTAAACAACAAAACCCAAAACTGAGCTAAAAGGTGCTGCAAAGATTATCTCTGAGAGTTCTGAGCTGCCAGGTTTGGTGGCATCACTGCTGGAGCTGCTGGAGCAGCNTTTTTTTTGGGGGGTTTGAAATAACATCTGTGGGCAGCACAAAGCGGCTCTCCAGGCTGCTGGAGCAGCCACAGCTCCAGGACATCCCTGCAGCTCCCCAGGGTTGGATGGAGGGATAAAACGCAACTTGAGGGAATAGTAGAGAGGGTGGGATTGAGCTTAGAGCAGCTCCCCAAAACTGAGCTAAAAGGTGCTGCAAAGATTATCTCTGAGAGTTCTGAGCTGCCAGGTTTGGTGGCATCACTGCTGGAGCTGCTGGAGCAGCCACAGCTCCAGGAGATCCCTGCAGCTTCCCAGGGCAGGAGCAGAGGGATAAAANGGGATTGAGTTTAGAGCAGCTCAGATCTCCCCCTAAAAACTGCTGCAAGGATTATTCCATAGAGTTCTGAGCTCCCAGGTTTGATGGCACCTCTGCTGGAGCTGCTGGAGCTCCCCAGGGCAGGAGCAGCAGCCTGGCTTGGATGGAGGGATAAAACGCAGTTTGAGGGAATAATAGAGAGGGTGGGATTGAGTTTAGAGCAGCTCAGATCTCCCCCTAAAAACTGCTGCAAGGATTATTCCATAGAGTTCTGAGCTCCCAGGTTTGATGGCACCTCTGCTGGAGCTGCTGGAGCTCCCCAGGGCAGGAGCAGCAGCCTGGCTTGGATGGAGGGATAAAACGCAGTTTGAGGGAATAATAGAGAGGGTGGGATTGAGTTTAGAGCAGCTCAGATCTCCCCCTAAAAACTGCTGCAAGGATTATTCCATAGAGTTCTGAGCTCCCAGGTTTGATGGCACCTCTGCTGGAGCTGCTGGAGCTCCCCAGGGCAGGAGCAGCAGCCTGGGTTGGATGGAGGGATAAAATGCAGGGAATAATAAAGAAGGTGGGATTGAGCTTAGAGCAGCTCAGATTTCCCCAAAATTGAGCTAAAAGCTGCTGCAAGGATTGTCCCTGAGAGTTCTGAGCTCCCAGGTTTGATGGCATCACTGATGTGACCGTTCTGTGATTCTGTGATAAATTCAGCAGCACCATCCTGCAGCAGGAAAAACACAATTTCCCTCAGCAGCTTGGATTCCTCAGCAGAAAGTCTTTACTAGAGCAGGGAAAGAACACCGGAAAGGAAACGGAAACCTCTCCTGAATAAATTCCCGGGAAATACTTCCTGTAGTTTTGTGCATTTTTAAAAATTCACTCCGGAACACGGAGTCCAGTTGATACCAGAGGGATGAGATGCTGCAATTCCAGGCAGACAGAGCTGATCCAATGGGTCTATTATCTCCCCCCTGTTACTGTGATCCCGTCCTAATTAGGATCTCACACCGACCAGATACACCAGAAGTCAATGACAACTTCATTTATCCAAGGGCTTTGGTCTAGGGAAGCTGTCTGGTGTTTTTAAGTCACCATCAAGCAGGTATTGATTGGGGGAAGTCAGGAAATGATCCTTCATTTGTGTGTTTGAGCTGGAATTTGGGGTGCCTGTTGCCCATCCTGGGGTGGGACGACTGAGCTGGGCCAGCAGCTTCCAGGACGAGCCCTGAAACCACTTTGTGTCCCTCCTGCCCTGCCCCATGGATTTCCTGAGGGCTTAAAACCCCTGGTAAATCAACAAACCTTTGGATCAATAAAGGTTTGCAGGGGAGCGATTTGCACCGGTGCTCTCTGCTGGGAGAGGAGCCCCAGTGATGGATGTTGGGGAGACACGCAGAGAATCCCTCTAATTGCACGCCGGAATGCAGATTACAGAGCTGGAGGTGATGAGCAGTGCTAAATCCAAATAAAGAAGGCGGACAATAGAAAAAAAAAAAAAAAAAAACAACAAAAAAAACCCTTGGTGAATGAGGTTCTGTATTATCAGCATCCCGTGTAAAGGATCGCGTCCCTCCGGATCAGAGCCCGGGCAGATAAGGCTCCCTTAATCTGCACACATAATCAGCTGCAGGGAAAAATATCAAATGCTAATAACAAATTGGAGTTCGGTCTGAAAGGGATGCAACAAACAGCAGAACTGTTTTTCTCCCCCTTCTTGCCTTTGGGGAAAATAACAATAAAAAAAAGAGCAAAGCGTTCCCTACTCCCGGCTGTTCTTCTCTTGATTTTCCCCCTCCAAAACGCTCCATCACAACACTTTAGGGGGTGAAATCTTCCCCATTAGGGAGCTTGGCTCCCATTTTCCCTGCCCCATTCATCCAACTTTATGTTTGAAACGGATCAGTTTGCCAGTGAGTGAACCCGGAGTGGATCTCCCCTCACCAGAGCACTATAACAGGTAAGTGCTGCCATACATCATCTTAAAAGGTGCCTTATCTGGACAGGAGGTGCAGGAAATATTGTGTGAGGGGCTGTCTGCATCCGTGGAGCAATCGGATTCCATTTTTCCTTTTGAAATAGAGAGCAGCAAATCTGTTGCTAATGCCTGGAAAAAATCCGAGGGGGCTGTGCCATGGCAGGGCAGTGCCCAGGTGAAATAATTTCTAATTTTCAGCATTGTCCTGGCTCAGGAATGTCCCCACACCACCACATCCCAAAGCCTTCTCCTGCAGTGCCACCCCAGCCCAGCTGGGAGCTCTTTTCCCTAATCAAACCAGCAGGATGTCAAATGGAAAGGCAATTTTTTCCTCCCTGAGTGTGTGTGGATCCCCAGGGCTGTGCCTGCACTGCTGAGGCCACTCACATCCACAGGTTCCACCTGGATCTGTGCCTGGTGCTGCTCCAGTGCTGGGCTGTGACCTTTGGGATGGGGTCAGGGTTTGGTGCTCACCCCTCACCAGAGGGCCTGGACCTTCCATCATCCATTGCTGGAGCCAAGGAAACATTCCTGAGCAGAACTGAGTGAGACCCCAAATATTTTACTCCATTTCTGATTATCCTCCCTCCTAAAGGAAGAATCCTTCTCTCAGTTCCCAGCACAGACCCCAAACAGCCCCATCACTAGGTGAGAGTCAGCACTGATCCCTGTGAGCTGAGTTACTGCCTCTCCTGAGCTTCCAGAACCAACATCCTGCCCTGAACCATGGGTTAGACCCACCTGTGTGTGNCCTTTGCTGTTTTTTCCCCAGAGCTGTACCCTGGAATTACTCTTCCCCCATCCGTGGGTAACACAGTGCCCAGCCCAGCTGGGAGCTCTTTTCCCTAATCAAACCAGCAGGATGTCAAATGGAAAGGCAATTTTTTCCTCCCTGAGTGTGTGTGGATCCCCAGGGCTGTGCCTGCACTGCTGAGGCCACTCACATCCACAGGTTCCACCTGGATCTGTGCCTGGTGCTGCTCCAGTGCTGGGCTGTGACCTTTGGGATGGGGTCAGGGTTTGGTGCTCACCCCTCACCAGAGGGCCTGGACCTTCCATCATCCATTGCTGGAGCCAAGGAAACATTCCTGAGCAGAACTGAGAGACACCCCAAATATTTTATTACATTTCTGGAGTAAATAAAGCAAGAATCCTTCTCTCAGTTCCCAGCACAGACCCCAAACAGCCCCATCACTAGGTGAGAGTCAGCACTGATCCCTGTGAGCTGAGTTACTGCCTCTCCTGAGCTTCCAGAACCAACATCCTGCCCTGAACCATGGGTTAGACCCACCTGTGTGTGGTTTTTTTTCCCTTTGCTGTTTTTTCCCCAGAGCTGTACCCTGGAATTACTCTTCCCCCATCCGTGGGTACCACAGTGCCCCCAGCCCAGCTCCTCTGAGCCATTCCCAGCTCCTTCCTCCCCAGCAAACCCAGGCTGTCCAGCAAATCCAGCCTCAGCACAGAGCTTTGGGGTTAAACCAGGGGCTGTGCAGGCTGTGTGAGCCCCAGTGACAGAGTATTTATTTCCTCCCCACGCCGCCTGCTCAGCCAGGGCACATTTCCCATTACACACACGAGGCCAAATCCTGGATATTGGGGCAGGGAGATTATTGAACAAAAGTAAGTGATAAAAGCACGGGCCAAAAAGATGTGTTATAGTGTTTTTCCTTTGAGGCAAAGACAAAGAAGACACTTTGCTGTTTGTTGTGCCAGAGAATCATCTCTGATTGTTTGTGTCACGGTGGCAGATAAGTGCAAAGGAGATAGATGTTCTGTCTCCCAGGCACAGTTCTCATCTGTATAGTATAAATTTATGCCTGCTGGTTGCAAAGCTCATGATTCAGAGCCTGTGTGACTGTGATCTGAGCAGGGGAAGGCTCTGCCTTCACGCCTGACGTCGATCTGCTTCACTGGGGCTGTCACTCAGCTCCTGGGCAGTGTCCCCTCGTGTTAGTGTCACCTCCGTGGGCTCCCAGGGCTGCCCCACCCTGCTCCAGCCCAGCTCAGTGTGGGGAGACACCTTTTCCCTTCTTTCCTGCAGCTTGAGATCCCTGAATCTTCCCATTCCCCAAATCCAAAGATATTTTTTCCCTGCACAAACCAAACCCAGGGGCTGGAAAGGAGGGAAATGGCTCTGAAATTCCACTCCCTCCTTCCCACAGCTCTTGGCCACTAATTTTGGTTCCAGAGGAGTGATCTGAGAACAGAAACGCTGCCCAGGCTGGATTTAGGAACTCACACCTGATAGTTGCCTGTTTGGGTTTGAGGTGTTCACTGGGACACTCTCAAGGTAAATATAAAATCACAATAATGACATTCAAGCTGAGCTGAAAGAGCACCTTGGCCTTGGTGTTCACTCACTCATCCAAGCCCAGAGAACAGCACCTTGCAGGGTGTGCTGGGGGCTGCCCAAACCAGCCCTGCAGGGGTTAATGAGGCACCAGGGTTCCCTTATGGGGCAGCACAGAATTGTGGCACTAATTAACGCACACACAATTAGCGAGGGCCAGATTTGAGCCCAGCTCTCTCCTACCCTTTTCAACTCCGTCTCTGGGTTTTGCTTCAGGGTGCAAAGGGAACCAGATTTTTTTCTGCTGCTCAGAGTCCTTCTCTTCCCTCTCTCCAGCAGGGTGATGGAGCCTGTTCCTGCCTCCTGCTGCTGCTGTGGGACACAGGGCACCTCCCTTCCCTCTCCTCCTGCTCACTCCCTCTCACTTCACACTCACTGAATCATCTGGGCTAAAAAAGACCTGGAAGATCATCGAGTCCAACCCACGGCAACCACCCAGAGCAGAGCACTGAGGGTCCTTGTCCCTTCTGGTGCCACCAGAGCTGATGGATCCTGCTCAAGGACAGGGCACAGCCACCCACAAATGATGTGGTGGGAGCTGAGGTGAAGACAGGCAGGAAACACTGACTGAAGAGGTTTTGGAAGTAAATTCTGTCAAAAGCAGCAGCATCAGCCAGACCTTTATGCGTTTTCCCCACCCAGTGAGGCTTTGGGGAGTCCTCCCCACACAGAGGCTGGATGTGCTCTCAGCTGTGAAGAAGATAAAAGAACCTCTGAGCCTTGCCTTGTCCTCCAGAGCTGAGAGTTTGTTTGTTTGGGTCTGTAAACAATTTCCCCCAATGATTGCTTCATTTCATGCCCCTCTGACACCAGGCTGGTATCTCAGCCCATCTCCTCAGGCCCCTTCCTGCAGCAATCACTCACATCCAGCTCCCCCCTCTCCTCACCAGCCTGGAGTGACCAGCTCCAAGGGGATCCCAGAGGAAATGAGCTTTGCTCCCATCACTGGACAATCTGGAAGGCTCAGGGAAATGAGGGCTAAGCCCAGAGGTTTAATTTCCCTTTGTGATGATCAAGGGACTTTAATTCTTTTCTTTTTTTTTTTTCCTTTTGGTACCTCTGAAGTTGGAGGGGGAAAAACAGCCAGAGCCAAAGACAAATGAGAAAGTTCACTGGAGGCTCTGGATTTCCCCACAAATCACCTTGGCCAGGGAAGGTTTTATTGCAGGAGTTTCTGGGTTAATCCAACACGGGAGCAAGGAGTGCTACCAGCCCCAGAGGCACATTCCCTGCTGCAGTCAATGATTACCTGCCACCCTCTATTCCTGAAATCAGACCCCAGCCAGCCCTGCGTTCCCAGGGCACCCACATTTCCCAGGAGTTTTACGAGCAGCAAAACCTGAGAAGTGAACCTCGTGCTCCTGGTTTTGGGTCAGTAAATGTTAGCAAAGCCCTGAGCACAACACAAGCATTCCCAGGAGAGCAGAGATCCAGCAGCGCCTTTGCTCCAGGGATGCCAACACAGAGGAGAAATCCTCCGAAATTCTCATTTTCCTCGAGCAATTTGCTGCTGAACTCACAGAAAAAAAAAGGGGCAGAGCTCAACTCGTGCTCCATTTCAACCTCTCTTGGGGTTAACCTTTTCTCTGACCTCCCATCCCTGGGTTTGCTGGTGTTGCCTGAGGGATGTGATGGATCCTGGCATCCCAGTGATGCTGGTGGGGAGATCTGGGAGAAGCCCAGGAAATTCCTCAAGCCACCATAAAATAAAACAAGGAACACACAAACCTGCCCTTGCCAAGCCACCCCAGAGAAGCAAAATATCACAAAATAACTTCAGAAAGACCTCTCTTCTCTTTAGCAGGACCCCAGTTACAATTAGTGAGTTCACTGGTTGTGCACTGAACTCATTTCCCAGCTCAGAAAATGGGGATTGGGAGCCTTTGGGAACCCAAATCAGACCTGAGCATGCTGGTGATGCCGGAAAATCTGTGCTGGGCAAGCCTAACTCTGGTGGGTGAGCAGAGGCCAAGGGAATCTCCAGCAAATGCCTCCCCTTGGGTACCAGACACAACTTTTTGGGGAACTTTGCCCCTCTCACCCTGGCACTGAGCCCCTCGGAAAGGAGGGTTTGGCTCTTGCGTCGTGCACATTGTCTTAGAAGATTGATTTTGCACCTGTAAAAGTGATCTACATCCTCCTCCCTCTCCTGGATGCCTCAGTCGAAAGAGAAAATGGATCTTTTAAAGATACATGTATCCATCACTATTATTTACATCCTAATATGCGTCCGCAGCTCTGCTCCAACAAGGGAAATGTAAATCAGGTGGACACCGTTCCCTGAATGCCCTAAAGAGCTCCATTCCCCTCAAATTAGAATAGAAAAAGCTCTTTTAAAATGCACCTTTAATATGTAAAAGCTGCCGTACCCTGACTCTAAATAAACCAAACTTGAGCTACATGCCAAATATCTTAGATAAAGGACAGGTGAGATGGTGGTATCTGGCCAAGGAATCGGTCCTAAACAGCTATTTATATTAATGCAAAGAAGGTACAATGTTCTTCCTCTTGATATATGCTGCAGTGGGATATGGTTTTGTCCCACCAGTGAGAATAAAAACGTACAGTTCATGATAGGCAGAGTCGCATGTGTGAGATAAAAAAGCTCCAACTATAATATATGTCTTCACCGTGTATTCTCTTCAGGATTTTCTTTAGATCTTGGGATGACAACAAGAAAACACTTACTCAAGGTTAGACACCGCTCTCTGGGCTTTTTAATAACCATTCCCTCCATCCTGGGGGATTGAGGCAGTGAAATAAGGCAAAATGAACCGCCGGGCTGATGGACTGCCCAGCCCTGGGAGCTTTCCCCAGAGCAGGAGCTCAGCTCTGCCTCCTCTGCCCCGGGGATTCACCGACAGCACCGCCAAAATTGGGATGCGACGCGAAAAAATAGCGGTTGCGCTGCTGGGAGACGTTGATGGGAGATTATTGCTTGCAATGGGGCTGGAATATTTGGGTTTAAGGTAAATCTCTCGGGGATGGGGTGTTGGGGGACGGGGCTGGGATGTGGCAGGGCTGATGACAGCAGGCATGGGGCTTTATTTCTTTATCTGCCTTTTTTTCGCCAGGGATGTGCCGTGTCCCGGCTCCCAGGACAGGCTGAGGATGGGATGGATCTGCCCCAGCCCCGCCGTCCCCGCCCGCCACAGCGGCTCCCGCTGGATAACGGGACAGGGAAGGTGCAGGAGGA
>VWZU01018811.1:51997-62698 GCA_013397095.1 Sterrhoptilus dennistouni
ATGGATGGATGACAGAGGGGTGGATGAAGGGATGGATGGAAGACAGAGGGATGGATGGACGGATGGACAGATGGGAAATTCGTTTATAGTGAAGAACCAGCCAATTTCTGTTTTGCCACCTCCCCAAAGCATCACCCCCCAGCCACAATGTTCTCTCCATCCCTGGGCTCTCTCTGCTCTGTTTATGAAATTCCAGCTCAAGCAGCAAGATTTGGAGAGGGCTAAAAGCAGCACCTTGCACGGACAGTGCCTCTGGCAATGTATAACCTGGAATCTCAATTTATTACCTGGAATCTCAATTTATAACCTGGAATCTCAACAGGAAACCCTCAGCTCAATGCACAGCAGCAGCGTCTCCCCTCACATGCTCTCTGCAGAAAAAAAAAGGGGGAAATTCTCCTTTCCCAGGCAAGATTTAAACCAAAAACGACCTGCATGGTTCCACAGCAGTGAGTGAGGCAGGAATCAAAGTATATAAAACAGATATTTATACAGCACCAGCGTTGCTCATAGTGTTTTAAAAACAATAAAGCAGCAGCTTATATAGTCTCTTGCATATTGGGGACATGAAATAAAGCCAAGACAGGAGCTGGCACATCTAATTCCCTGGCTACACGGAAGAAGAGAGTGAGTGATTCAGGTTTACAGGGTGCCATTCAGTTTTATGACAATATCTCCTAATACAGCAGGTTTATCAATTGAGCAAAAAGGCACAACGGGGTGTGTTATTATTGGAGCCTAATCTCATGCCTCGGGTGTGTTGTGCGAGGCACGGGGGCAAAAGGCCACACCACTGTGTGATTATCCAACAGCAATGCTCACTCAGGACGCCGTGTCTGGATTATAAAGTGGATTGGCTTTAGGTTTTAAAATGAAATGTTAACATTTGTTGCTTAGGTTTCAGCTCAGGATGGATCTCCCCGCTGAGGGTGTGGAGAATGGAGAGCGCAGGCAGAGGGAAAGGGAATATCCTGCTCGGCGTCACCAGGTGTCCTCTTGGCTGCCAGGCTGCCCGTGGCCTTGGGGTGCCCCAACCCAACACCTCGGGGAGGAAAGGGTCTTCTGGGCTGTAAGAAGGACCCAGGACAGAGTTATGGACAGAAACCAGAAAGGCTCACTGAGCAGGTCCCCACTCGATGTGACACTCCTGGCTGGAGGATGTCACCAACCTTCCCTCCTGGATCCCTGGCTGGGGATGAGCCCCGCTCAAGCCTCATCTTCCCACCCCTAAAATGGACCTATCCTCACCTCCCCACAGGTGTTCCCGAGGTCTAAGAAGCCTCCTGAGATCCTGAGCACATCCCACCATGTAATACATGACCCCTGTGCAAGAGCCACGGAGTAAAAGACTTGTCGCCCAAATGGAATAAATTGCTCCTAAAAACAAGGTCCCCTTTAGGCCAGTGGGATATAGGGGCACATGCTGCATCCCTGGAGGGAGAACAGGACCCTACAGGTTTTAATTAGCACTCTTCTAGCAGCAAAGTTCCTGTCTATTGTCACTTAATTACTGTGTATCTACCCCAACAGACATTAAGCTTTCACTATGACCTCTCGCTCTCTACACCCTTGTCACTCTCTCTCAGAGCCCCCGTGTGACACTGGGGAAACACGGAGCAACTTCTTAATTAATTGGACTAATTAGTCTCCTAGCTGGCTGGACAGCTGGACCCTATCTGTGCCCCCATCTCCTGGTGGAGGAAACAATCAAATCGCGGTTTGTTTCTCCGGACTCGACAAAGTCCCGGCGCTGCCTCGTCCTGGTTCCCATTAACCCGAGTCCCCCGGGAGCCCTGGAGAGGATGAAGATGTTTTCCTTCTCTCTAATGAAGTCCACAGCCAGACCAGCCTGCAGCCAGAGCAGCACCTGAAGTCTCAGAAAGGGTCAAGGTTTCCTCTCTTCGCAGGGTTTGTAGGTTTGCTCCGGTTCGGAGTCTTCCCTGCTGGGTCTCAGCATCACCCTGGAACTCTTCACCCCTTCCAAAACCACCTTTAGGCCTTTTAAACCTCAGAATAAAACCAGATTTTGCAAAAAGGACTATATTTGATGTTCCTGAAGGGGTGTTTTTGCTTCCCATGTCCACACGTCCACCACTGGGGCTCCTGTCAACTGGGGCTCCATCCCAACAAAACACTCACTCCTTTCCCTGCCCAATAAACTGCAGCATTTTCCATTCAGGAAAAGGTTTGGACCATGCCACAGCCACAAGGGTTAACCTTGCATTGCTGGGTTTTTGGGAGTTCTCAGACTTTTACTGTTTCACTGCTTTTTTTGCCTTTAGATATCTCAGGAGTCCCTTTGATTCACAATGGGAATATGGGGAATATTTGTTTCAGACATCCTGCCATAGATCCACACACCACAAACTAGGGAGAAAAGATCAGAATATTTTCAGTTTCTGGAGAACTTTTGCAGTTCTGAGTGCTGGGATTTTTATTCCCAATTTGCTGAGTGTGAACTCCACCCAGAAGCAAATCCAGGGATTATTTTATTTATTTTTTTTTTCACCCTGCCACTATTATTTCCTTTGGAGAGCCACAAGCTGCTCTCCCCAAACGACACAGCTTTTAAAAAAAAAACTGGGAACAGCCAGTATCCATCTGGAGATTTATTAAAAAAAAAAATTAAAAAAAAAATACACTCGGTGCTTTTTGGAAGCAAATTCCAAACAGTTGAAGGCTGCAGCAGGAGGGAAATGGGAGGCAGACGAGAGGCAAAGCTCAGTTCCATCAGCCCTGAGCAAAGCTGGGAATCCAAACCACCCCTGGTTTGCTTTAGAGAGCGACCACTGCCTCAAAACCATCATCAGGTTAAGGATGAAATTGAAACAAGTGGGAAAATGGAGCAAATAATACAAAAGGAAAATCTATTTTTTAGGAATTTATCCTTTCAGAGCATCCTACAGCAGACAGAGGTGACCACATTTTGGGTGCTTTGATCCTTAGACAAGGGAATTATCAATTGTCTGACTCTGCTGCAGGACCAGCTCAGCTGTGCTGGGAGCTATCAGGTTCCTCAGCCAGGGCTTTGTTCACATCAGGACCAGCAAATCCCTGAATTCCTGCAAAAAAGAAAGAACTGAAAGTGTGCAAGGCACCACTGGGGTCTGTACTGCCCAAAATCCAGCCCTCTGGAGCAGCAGATCCCTGGATTTAACTCTCAGCAAGACCCACTGAGCTGATCCTGCCTGGCCTCACCCCCAGGAATTTCCCAGAGTCATTCCACAACTTTGTTCATTTCCCCCAATAAATGGCATTTTGTTTTATAAAGACATTCAGCCTGTATTTATAAGGCTTGTGAGTGATTGAGCATCTACCATATCCCCTGGCAATTTTCTCCAATGGTTAATTACTGTGACTGTCAAAACACACTCTTCAATTCTCATTTGAATTTCTCTGCCATCAGTTCCCAACCAGGAAACCTCGCTGCATATATATATATATATATTATTTTTTTTTTGCTCTTGTTCAGCTTTAGAGTCTTTTACTGTCTCTTATTCTTCCCTGAGTTGGTATTTGTAGATTATGACCACATTGTCTTTTAACCTTTTCCCACGTAAAGATTGGTTTGAACTCCTTGGCACCTGATAGAAGATTATCCTAACGCACTCCTGAGGGGCTGCAGGGGGGGGGGGACAGGGATTGCAGCCATGAGGGGCTGTAAGGATATAAAAAAAGGCAATCAAACCCTGAAAAGTGACCTGCACAACCCCCTTTTTGCGCACTGCCTAAACCACGGGCATTTAAACACACACAGGATGAGATTTGAGAGGGCAGAGAGGCATCAAAACACCCCCAGCAGTTGGTCACACCAGTGAAATCCTCTTTGCAGTGACCACAAACCATCCCAAGGGTGGCACAGCCTCTTTCCCAGTGACTCCCAGTGACTCCCTCCTCACTCCCAGCACAGCCTGGTCCCTCCTGCTGGTCCAGCAGGGAGCAGCTTCCAATCCACTGGCAAAGCACCAACTATTACCTTTTTTTTTAACTTGTGCATTTTCAATACGTACAAAGAACATGTACAACAAGGTTTTTGCTGTGGTCAATAATCCCTGAAATGATGTTTTCAACAAACCTCATTTCAAGTCTAGATCTGGAGTAGAGAAGCGATTGGATGAAAGGCCATTATATGACTGCTGTAATTTATTCTGCAGAGAGCTAAAACCACCAATTATCTGACATGAATGACACCACTTCTTTTTCTTACCAACACAAAGGTGCACGGTATCTATTTTCCGAGATCTAATTTAAATTTTAAAAAACCCTCCTATGTTTAAATAAAAGGTGGCGGATACAAACCAGCTCGAGTCAGAAACACTGAGCAGGAGTGAGAAAAATCTCAGCTGGGGCAGGAGCTGCATCCCCTTGGTCCCTGGGTTCCACTCAGGATCCTGGGGAAGCAGCAGTTGTGGCTGCATTAACTCACTTTACAGGCAGCAGGGCTGGAATTTGTGGTTTATTATTTGTCATGGGGCTCTAAAGAGGGGGATTTTGTTTTCACACGAGCTGAAAGGATCTGTGTTTTGGGATGCAGAATTTGGCTGGCCCCACACTGGCTTGATTGAGTTTATCTGATGCCTTGGAAGGTGCAGCAGCCAAATGCCTTCAGCGGGTTCTAAAGCCAACCAAAAAAAACCCAGCAAACTCTCTGCATAAAACCAGAAATGCTCATTTAAAGGCCAGCACCCTCTGCTGTGCTCCCCCACACCTTCCTCTGGCTGAGGAAACCAGTGACCCACTTGCCGGACCAAATTAATTAACTCCCTTTCCCTCATTAACACCAAGGAGGCGGCGAGTGCTTATTTTAGAAGCGCAATTATTTCCCGTCCTCTCCTCCAGAAGGACCCTGGCACCCAGAACCACTTGTGAGGTGCTCCTGGGGCTGCCCAGGGTGCTGAGGCTGCAGGAGAAGGTTCTGCAGCAGCAGCTGGAGCTCCAGCAGTGGCCAAAGGTCCCCGGGAGGGAGCTCAGTGATGCCTCAGTGTTAATTTACTGCAGGGAAAGGCTGCTGCTGCTGTAGGCAGGGGCAACACCTTTAAACTGACAAATGTGAGTGACACAAGTGACAACATCTCGCCAGTTTTGCTGCAAGGGGATGGAGAGGAGCAGCCCTGGATCATAAAACACAAGGCTTTAATCTTCCACCACCACCACCACCAAAAAAAAAAAAAAAAATTACAAGCAAGAGCAGGAAGATAAATATAATTACAATATTCTGAAAAGCTCTGTACATATGTGCATCCATCTCGGATATTCACCTGGGGAATTGCAATGTGCTGGGGAAGGTGGGAACCCTCAGCTCTGAGCAGGCAAATCCAAATCCTCACTTCAGCCAGAGCTTTGTCAGATGGTTTGAAGGGGGCAAATTGGGAGGGGAGTGAGGTTTTTCCCTCTTGTGTTTGATTCAGTGTTGGTTTCTGGAGGGAGTAGAGTCTGCAGGGCCCCTCTGTACCAAATTCAATTTCTGAGCACCCTGGCAGGATGGGCCAAGCCTGGACATCCCCTCCCTGGCTCCCAGCACATCCCGAGGATCCCACTGACCTGCTCACCAGCAAATAACAGAAATTAATGCCTGCTCTGGCATTTGGAAAGCTCTGGATGAAATGACAGGATCATAAATCCACTGTGCTCCTTTGAAATGTCATTAGCATTGCCAATGCTTCAGGTCAGGCCTGAGCCCCAACCCATAAACAACCCCAAGGAAAACAGAAATGCTCTGAGGTGAGAAAACCACCCTTGGGTGGGTTGGGGATGGGGATGGGGACCTACACTTTCCTAAACCAGTTTGAACTTATCCCAGCAGCTTCTATTTATTCTCCATTGCCAATGCTTCAGGTCAGGCCTGAGCCCCAACCCATAAACAACCCCAAGGAAAACAGAAATGAGGTGAGAAACCCACCCTTGCTGGGCTGGGGATCTACACTTTCCTAAACCAGTTTGAACTCATTGCAGCATCTCCTATTTATTCTCCATTGCCAATGCTTCAGGTCAGGCCTGAGCCCCAACCCATAAACAACCCCAAGGAAAACAGAAATGCTCCGAGGTGAGAAACCCACCTTTGCTGGGCTGGGGATCTACACTTTCCTAAACCAGTTTGAACTCATTGCAGCAGCTCATATTTATCCTCAATAAACTCCAGTTTGGGGGTTAAAATGAAGGCAAACTGTTTTTATGCAGTCATCAGCTCATTTGGCTCAGTTCATCACAGCTCTGGTGCTGTAACAGGGAGTGGAGCTCAACCCTGTAGGGATGGGGAGTGAGAGGACTCAGAGCTGTCACCTCCTCCTCCCGATGATGTTTTACAGCCACTGCTGCTGCTGGAGGTGCTTTTCTGCTTTTCCTATCACGGGTGACATCTGAGCGCCGCTTTCGATGAGGCCAAATGGCCAAGTTCTAGCGGGCTCTGGACGCCGGGAATTAATCAAAGTTCAACGTTGATGTCCTGCTCTCATCCATCAGCAGGAGTGGCTCCGAGGGAGGACACCTGGCTTTGCTTCCTCAGCCCTGCAGAGAACGAGGAGGGGGAAGTTTGGTCACTCAGAGCCGGTTTGGATCAGCACAGCTGGTCCTGTTTAGCATAAACCCCTCAAATTCCCTGTCTGATCTCAGGCATGTCACCACAACCTGGTTGGAAGGAGGGATGTGTGTCTGCCCAGTTAAATGCTGGTTGTTTTAACCCTTTCCTATAGGGTTAGCCACAGGCCTGGGAGCCGAGCCATCTGCCTTGGGATTTTTTTTTGGCAGGACAAACCTCGAAACGCTTCCATTTTTACCTTTACCCAAAACACCCGCAGCGGGGTGGTGCTGGCAAGAGGTAACTTTTCCCTGGAATCTTTCCAGCAGCCAGATTTGCTGGGGTTTTGGGGACGAGCAGGAGGAAAAAGGGCCAGCAGGATGAGGCTGGGATGTGCCTGCAGTGCTATTTCTCCTCTCCCTGCTGCGAGCAGGAGACAAAAGCCAGGGATGCTCCAGCTCCCTGCATTGCTGATCTGCAACATATTGTCCATGACTTGCCGGCCTTCCAGGAGCCCAGTGAAAGCTCTGGACTCCTCAGCTTGTCCTCCCTGCATTGCCAAAGCAGAGCCCAGTGCCAGGAGCCGCGGAAAAAAATAAAATTAGGGCAACAACCCTCAGAAAAAAACCTGGAGAGATGGAATTCATTAAAACGTGCCGGGTGTGATGGAGATGTTATCCCAGCCCCCGGTGAAGAGGGCTCGGTGTTAGAGGAGCTGCTATTAAGATGTTTTAAGGAGGGAGAGTGGGTGAGTTTGCGTGGACAAGTGCAGGGGGAGAGGGAGAGAGCAAGCACAAGAAATATTGCATGAAATAAAGATCCAATTAAAGGGGGGGGACACCACGGGCTCTTCAGAATGATTGGCTCTGTCTGAGCAAAGGGACCGGAGCGTTTAACCTTTTGTTTTGTGTTTCACCCAAACGTGGCGCTCTGCTGGGGTCACAAGGGGGTCACAGCCACAAACCTCTCCTGGTGCTGTAAATCACCAGGGCTGTGCCCACCCAGCCCCTTCCAGCCCTGGAAATGGTGTGGGATGGGAACCAGGCACAAATGGCATCGTGGTGGCGATGCCTGCCCCTTACCCATGAAGAATTGGGAGAAATCCAGATCAGGGTGGACTTTGCAGTGGTGTGGGCACCTCTCCATCAGTGATCCTGCAGCTTTACAACAGGATCCACCCCAGGATCACTCTGGGAGCAAAGCTGGCACTTTGGGATCTTGATTTTAAATGCAGGTTTGATTGTGCTACTGAGGGTGCAGGAATAATCCCATATAGGTGTCCTAAATCCTGGGTATTGAGTGTCCCATCCAAACTGGAGGTGCTCATTCCACAGGCTGCCTTCAAGAGGACACAGCCAGAAGAAAGACTGGATTTTGTCTAATGAATAAATAAAAAGCTTCTCCTGCCAGCAACAAATTTTCCAACAAAATAAATTTAATTTACTCAATCTTCCCAGTCCTCAGAGAAAAAGAGAATCCAAAATAGCAAAAAAAAAAAAAAAAAAAAGGAAAAAAAAAAAAGCCTCGTGAAATGGATCAGTCAGAGGGCAATTTTGTCACTTAGGTTTTGAAAATTGAGACTGATTTGTAATGAACCAAATTTCTCCCTTCTACCCGGGTTGCCAGTAAAAAGATGTAATTTTTGGAAGGCTGCTGGGAAGGAAGGAGTTATTGCCTCCTTGGCAGTCGGCTAAACAAGTGCTGAGAGGAGGAAGGGAGAGGTTCCTGCTCCATCCATCCATCCATCCATCCATCCATCCATCCACACAGAGCTCAGCTGATTGACCTGGGAATCAAAGGAATTGTCTCACTCCCTCTCCCCAGGCTCAAGCCCCCAATTTATTCCCCACACTGGAACCCTGAGTGCCAGCACAGCAAAGTCCCCACTCCCCAAAAATCCTGGAGCTGCAACGCCCTGAAACACTCAGTGCCATTCACCCTCGGGGCAGGAACAATGTGTGTCACCCTGTCCCCGGGCCAGGCTGTGTCACACACAAATTTGGGACACCCACACATCCCAAAGTCACAGTCAAAACCCTTTTCATGCCCAGCTGGAGCACAGGCACTGTGGCCATCTCTGCTGCTGTTCTTCCTCACTGTGTGTCTGTTATAAATGTGTATTATAAAGCTGGATGTGTGTTACATGATTAATAACGTTGTGGTAAGAATATAGGATATAAGTTTTTTATTTCTGCTATTAGTAAAGGAAATTAGGCATAGTGGTAGTAGTTGGTATAGTGTGGTTAATCTGCCTGTTTGGTTGGGATGACATCCAGTGAACATGGAAAGAAGGCCCTGCTATTGATAAAATATGCTTAAACTGTCTGTTTAATCAAAATAACATCCAGTGAACATGGAAAGAAGACCCTGCTATTGATAAAATATGCTTAAACTCTCTGTTTAATCAAAATAAGATCCAGTGAACATGTAAAGAAGACCCTGCTATTGATACACCAACTATCAGCATCTCCCATCTGAGGAAAGTCTGGACCCAGGCCCAGCTGGAGGTGATAATGAAGACACAGCCCAGAAACACAAATGCTCTAATAAGGCAAACCCAAGGAGGGACCAGGCAAAACAGTTCCTGGAATATGGAAACTAGTTTATGGGAAAATATGAATATTCAACAGATTGGTACAATAGGAAGGGTATTTAAAGAATGTCTCTGATATAGAAGGATGTGGACTTTGCTGAATGCCATGTCACCTGGCCATACTTTGCTTTTTTTCTATCTCCTAATTGTCTTAATTTTTTTATTAAACCTATTTCTTAAAATTTACCGAGAAAGCGAAAACCACTCGCTTTTCACGGTGCCCTTCACCCGCATCACGAGCACCGGTTCTCTCCCAGCTCATCATTTGTGTATTAACTCTCGATTAGCTCGGGGCTGGCCCAATTTCTGGGCCCCCCTGCTGCAAGGCGTTAATGGAGGATTTGCTGCAGCAAAGCGAAACGGCCTCTTTGCCCAAGAGGCTTTCACTTAACCATAAAGCCAGAGCAGCAGAAAATCCAGCAGGCACTGCTGCCCCCAGCCCTCTGCCACCCTCTGCAAAGTGGAGGAGGGATCCAGGGAAGGGCAGCCTGGATCTGCCTCCACACATCGCCACCGTCACAATCACGACATGAAAAAATTATGTTTACTCGTCAGGTTGAGAAGTGAACAGAGAAAAGAGAGGGTTTATTATGATTTGGGGTTTAAATAGGGTTTCAAATTTGGACTGGGGGATGAGTGGACCACCTCTCTGACCCCAGTGGTCGACTCAGAAGTCTATCAATTTGTTTTTTCCGCTAGCAAGAATGTTGTTTACAAAACGTCTTTGTTTATCTCACGATTTGTGAGTTGGAAGGGACCTCAAAGCGAACAAATCAGAAGGCTGAAAAATCAGGGTGGCACCCAAGAGGTTTTCATTCAACCATAAAGCCAGAGCAGCAGAAAATCCAGCAGGCACTGCTGCCCCCAGCCCTCTGCCACCCTCTGCAAAGTGGAGGAGGGATCCAGGGAAGGGCAGCCTGGGGTTCCACTGCTGTTCTCTGCCTCCACATGCTCCCACTGTCACAATCACAACAGGAAAGAATGAGGTTTACTCATCGGGTTGAGGAGTGAGGAGAGAAAAGAGAGAGTTTATTATGTTTTAAATAGGGTTTGGAATTTGATCAAGGATTGGGGGATGAGAGGACCACCTCTCTGACCCCAGCGGTCAACTCAGAAGTCTATCAATTTGTTTTTTTCCCCTAGCAAGAATGTTGTTTACAAAACGTCTTTGTTTATCTCACGATTTGTGAGTTGGAAGGGACCTCAAAGCCCATCCCATCCCTGCCATGGGCAGGGACACCTCCCACTGCCNAGGGCCCCCTCCCACTGCCCCAGGCTGCTCCAAGGCCTGTCCAGCCTGGCCTGGGACACTTCCAGGGCTGGGGCAGCCACAGCTGCTCTGGGAATGGTGCCCATGAAGGGCCTGCAGTGGCCCAGGAGCACTGGGCAGAGCAGGACCCTCTGCCACCCCTGGGACTATTTAATTTCTATTTGCTGACATCCTTCTGCTAAACCTCCTCCCTGCAGCCAGAGAGAGACCAGGCACCTCTTGGAGACCAGGGGAATAATGTGATTTCCAGTATCAGCCAGAGCCAAATGAAGGGGCAAGAAGAGCCAAGGGGAAGGGAAGGGAAAGGAAGGAGAGGGACGGGAA
>VWZU01018811.1:75553-87289 GCA_013397095.1 Sterrhoptilus dennistouni
TCCTGAGCTCCCAGCCCAGCCCTGAATCCCTGGGGAATTGCACATCTGCCTCCTCCAGCCCCTGATCCCAACAGCTCCACTCTCAGCACCTGCACCCTGTCACTGTCCCCAAACCTGTGCAAACCTGCCCCTTTCCCCCACCCAGGTCTGTCACGCACTTTTGCTTTAGGGCTGGAGGCCACCATCCCATTCCAGCCCCAGTGACAGGAACGGAGCCTGGATATCAACAACCGACCCCTTGATTTGTAGCGAAGCTCGAAATTATCAATAAGTTTGGTGGCAACAGCAGAACAACCTCCAAATCAAGTGCAGCAGCCTCATTGCTGCCCTTATCTCCCTGCAGCCCGGGCACTGTGTCATGGGCAGCCTCAGAAATGGAACCAGAATTCACATTTCCTCCCAATCTTCCCCTCCGGAATTATGGATGGAGCCAATACCCTGCCAGGCATCTGCTGGATCACGCCTGATTTAAGGACAAATACCAGGAGTGTCTGTCCCTGTCCCCTCCAGGCACAGCAGGAGGGATGGCAGGGACATCCTTCCCTCCCTGCAGGGTGAGAGGCTGTGCACAGACCAGCTCCATCCACTTCACACAACGGGGAAAGGCTGGGAAAAACTGGGAATGTTCATCCTGGGGACCAGAAGGCTTTGGCTGACCTGATGTGGCCCTTCCAGCACCTGAAAGGGAACCCATAAGAAAGATGGAGAGTGACTTTCACAAGAGCATGGATGGCAGGATGAGGGGGAATGGTTTTACACGGCCAGAGGGCAGGGTTAGATGGATAACAGGGAAAAAATTCCTCCCTGGGAGGGTGGGGAGGCCCTGGTTGCAGCTGTGGCTGCTCCTGGATCCCTGGAAGTGTCCAAGGACAGACCCTGGAGCCACCTGGGACAGTGGAAGGTGAAACAAGATGAGCTTTAAGGCTTCTCCAACCCAAACCATTCCAGGATTCTGGGATTCCATGACAACAGAAGATCTGTCTGAATGTCCCAATGTCCCAAATGTGTTGGGTGGGCTGTGACCCCCATCTGACAGCCCTGCACGACCCATGGCATGGAGGCAGAGAGAAACACCAAGTGCATCTGCATCCTTTGGGCCCTGCAGAGGCAAATCTGAGCTGGAGGGGCTGGGGGAGACCAGCCTGGGTCGGATCCTGGGGGACTTTCCCATCTAATCAGCCTTGGAACACAATGGGAGAGCAGCAGGGGCAGCCTCACCCTCCGTGTGCCATATGGAGAGCAGATTAGGAGCCTCTGGGGCCACTAATCCAGCGCAGGCACTGGAAAGGCACAAGGGCTGCCAGCAAACCTCCCCGGCTCCACCCTGACTCTTCTGTGCCTCAGTTTCTCCTCCAAGTGCACAAAGTTCCTCTGTCGCCCTGAATTTTTTTTTTTTTTGGCCTGTGAAATTCTGTGCCTTTGCAGCAGCTTTTTCCACGCTGCTTCACGTAAATATTGTTTTCTTAGAACTTATCTATGTGTTTACATATTTCTTCTCTAGGAAGAGGAATGTGATTGATGGTCAACAATGTTCATAAGGTGGTGACCCTTTTGGCCAATCTTTGGCCTTCTGTACAAAATGTACATAAGGATGGAGTCAGACATTAAATTTAAATCTTTGCTGCTTGACCTGCTGCTGCCTGCGTGTCTTTTGTGTGACCAACATTCCTCCTGCTCAGAGGGGCACTGGAAACTCATTCCAGTTTAGAAAATACCTGTGAAAGCTCCAGATAACCAGTGCTGCAGGTGGACAGAGTGTTCTTTACAATCCTGCCCAATAAAAACAACTTTAGGAGCGTGTGTGTGTGTGTGTGCTTTATCTGCCGTGGACCTGGCTCGAATTTTGAACGTAATTCTTCCCCCACCACAGTGGAGATAAAGAGATCAAACCTGAGGATGGAAAAAGGGAAAAGAGCAGCACCCAGAAAGAGCAAGGGAAAGGAGTCTTTGTCCCTTTGCAGAACAGCAAGGTGGGAAAAATAAATGGGAATGTGAAATAAATGGGAATAAATGGGAAAAAATGGGAATAAGTGAGAATAAATAGGAATAAATGGGAATAACTGGGAATAAATAGGAATAAATGGGAATAAGTGGGAATAAATAGGAATAAATGGAAATAAATGTGAATAAGTGGGAATAAAGTGGAATAATTGGGAATAACTGGGAAGAAATGGGAAGAAATGGGAATAAATAGGAATAAATTGGAATAACTGGGAATAAATGGGAATAACTGGGAATAAATGGGAATAAATGGGAATAACTGGGAATAAATGGGAATTAATGGGAATAAAGGGGAATAACTGGGAATTAATGGGAATAAAGGGGAATAACTGGGAATAAATGGGAATAAATGGGAATAAATGGGAATAAATGGGAATAACTGGGAATTAATGGGAATAAAGGGGAATAACTGGGAATAAATGGGAATAAATGGGAAGGGCAGGGCAGCAATACAACAGCACCAGTGAAGACATCACGACCTGCATGGAGACACTGCCACAGCCCCTTTAGGTGATTTCAGCTGCACAAACCTCCAGGGGAAGGCCTGGCCAGGGCGGGCTTTTCCAAATTAGAAGTTAAAAAAACCAAAAATTACATTTTTTTTTTTTCCCCCCAGAGGTCCCTTCCCTGGCTCCACCAGCATGCTCTGGGGGTGTGGAGGTGCCCTGTGGCCCCTTTGAGAGCAGCCTCCCTGCAGAGAGCTGAGCAGGGAGACAATCGATGCTGGTCACTCCACACTGAGCTCCCTCCTGTATTTATTGTCCCTCTTGGGTGTAAATAGGTCTTAAGCCCGTGGCATGTCATTATAACTTTTTCGAAATAATGATGCTGCCTTTAGGTTTGGTTTTTTTTTCTTTTTTTTTTTGCTATAATTTATGCCCAATGCAGCAGCGCCAGTCACTCAATACTGTAGAGTCTGCAGAGGTGGAGATAGCCCTTAATGAGAAGAGGTTTTGCCTTTATCTCCTTTATACTTCAACCATTATCTTCCTCCAGTCTATAACCATGCGGTTACCACTGACAATAATGCTCAGAGGCAACAAATGCTGATGAGTTTTCTATGCAGTCTTCACAATAAGTCTATCAAAACAACCTCGAAAAATTATGAACCCTAGTGACAGACAAATAGAACCAGCTTCAGCACGAATTTACAGCCCAAATGCAACGTTCCTTTTAATTCTTCAGGCTTTTCTTATCTCTGCTGTTCCTCTTCTGGCTAGGAGATAACAGTAATTCTTCTGTATGCTATTTTTTTTTTTTTTTTCCGACTGAGTAAGATGTTCCTCGTGTCTTTCTGCTTGCTAAAGATAAAGGGTTAAAGACCAACTTGTGTTGGTCGCTTTGTGTTGGGGGAAAAAAAAAAAAGTAATCAGTATTCAAGAGATTGTTATCAGAGGTAAAGCGAAGAGAACAGTAATTTTGCCTGCTTCAGTTAGGATTTTTTTTTAGGGTTTTTTTTTCTTTTTTTTTTTTTTTTAGGTTTTTTTTTTTTTTTTTTTTTATTTTAGGTTTTTTTTTTTCTTTTTTTTTTTTATGAATGCACATAATGCCTGGAGTGTTGGGGCCAGATAAAAGAATTAGTGGCAGCGCAGGGGGACGGAAGCACAAAGTACACCGGAGAATTAGACTGTCTATCTTTGTCTCTCCCAGCTCATCCAGGCAGCCGGGGCTCGCAGCTCGTAAACAATTTAATCTTTTTGCTACAGTTTAAAATACAAAGAATGGCAAAACCTCCTTCTCTCCCAGCCGGGGAGGGGGTACATTATAGGAGGTGGCGGCTGCAGAAGGCAAAAAAAAAATCAGAATAAAAGGCCTGACACAAACTTTTCTTTAACCTCTTGCCTTCCACCATCAGCGCGATTTTTTTTTGGCGAAATTTGGGTGTTTTATCTCAGCCAGCCCCACCTCCCAGATGTTTATCCCCATCCTCTCCACCTTCCTCGTCTCCACAGCTCAAACACTTCCCCCATTGTGGCTGGCTGAGAATTCCTCCGGCTCACAGGTTAAAGAGCTGAACAGATTAACTCGTGTAGAGGAAAAAAATATAAAATGAGACTCGAGGCTTCTCCATCCTTTCCCTGCAGGAACACGAAGGGTTTGGGCTCTGACACGGCTGTGCCTCCCTCCCGGCCACAGTTGGGAGGTCCATGGCTGGAAAATTGGGAATTCCATGAATTCCATGTGCTGGGTGAGGTGGGAAACACGCCCTGGGATGGGGCTGGCTGGGGGGAACCTCCACCTGCACACCAGGAATGGGGTAGAGACTCTCAGACCCTTGGGGATGGTGCTTGGAAGGAGCTCTGACCTTGTCCTGGTCACCATATTTTGGGTTTTCCCAGCTGGAGATACGAAATTGGGGATTGCTTGACATTTTGCTGGAGGGAGGATGAGGCAGACAGCTCTGGAGCTTCCCAAAATCAAGGTTTAAGGTGTGGAGGCTGAATAAGAAGGGCAAACCAGCCCAAGGAGTTCACTGACTTCTGCTCTGCAACCACAGCAATGAGCACAACTAAACAAACAAAAATAAATCCAGAAAAATCCTCTCTCCTCCCCTCCAAACTAAAGCTCCCCTCTGGTGACTCAGTCACTCCTCTCCATCACCACAGGGATGGAACCACCTGCAGTTATCACCCCAAGAACTGGAAGGAGTGATTAATAAATGAGTGGGATTAATAAATGAGTGGGATTAATCAATGAGTGAAACAATCCCGGGCTGGGCTGTGCCGTCGCTCCTCCCACGTAACAATCCACACACAAAACTCCATTTTTCTGCCTGTTGGGCGTTCACCAATGACACATCACTCATGCAGGGATCACTCACGAATGAGTGACAGCTACGGCACAAAAAATGGAAATGTCTGAGGCCACACTGGATGTGGCCCTGGGCAAGCAGAAGGTGCCCCCAAACATTATGGGAGGGTTGGGATGAGATGAGCTTTAAAGTCCCTTCCATCCCAACCTTAAAGAACAGCCCAGGAAAGCAAACCCAAGTTTTATTGGGTTTTATTCTGTTTTATTCTGTGCTGCTGGCACAGAAGCAGTTTCCTTGCTCTGACCACCCACAGGACATTTTCTCTGCAGGTTCCAACAACCCACCACAGCCCCCAGAGCAGCCCTGAGATTGCAGCAGAGACAAACTGCTGCTGCTCCCACACCACTTATTTTTTTTTCTTGTTGTTTCGTTTGACTTAAAGGCAGCCAGCGCACACGCAAACAGAAAAACAGAATAAAATAGTAGGAACGTAAGACTGTGTAAGGAAGAAATATTATTGCTGGCTTTAGAGTGAGCTGCTTGAGAGCTGGTCTCTCATATCTCCATCCAGGAATTACCAGGGGCTTTAGAGACACTGTTTGAGACAGCCTTATCCACTGCTCCGAGGAGAGGGATTCTGCCTCTTTGGTGAAGAGTGAGAGCAGAGAGCAGACAAAGTGTGTTTCGGTCACAAACGTTGTATTTCAATGCTGAGGCTGTGTTACCCAGCTATTATTTGATATTAAAGTCTGACTGCTGTCCCCTATAGAGTGCAGTAGGATGGTTTTAAATGAGGGACTAGTACAGGATCCTTGTTTGAGAACCAAGATTTGAACATTTGGGGCAAATAAAGTGAAAGCAAAGCAGAGCAAAGCAGAGCCCTGTCCACACACACACACAGAGCTCTGTCTGCTCCTCACTTCCACCATCATTAATTCAAACACTCCTTTTCTTGCACACATTAAGCAGAAAGGGGAAACAGTTAAACGATGTTAATATTTTTTAAATTAGGGAACAAGGAGATCCCGTTTAGGAGTCAAAGGCTGCTCTCACCCAAGGTTTTGTTTTAAAAAAGAGTGCAGAAGTTAATGAACCCGGAATAACCTTTAATTTTCAGTGTCCCCTCACAGTCTATTCACTCAGCATTCATGGCAGTAACATTGCTCCTAATGAATGACTTGGTATTCATGCAGCTCTCTCAGTATTACTTATGTGTCTGATCTCTCCTAATGGAAAAACTGATTGTCACTGGGAAGTTATGAGGAAATATTAAAAAAGATCTGATCCACAGTGAAAGTTTCTTCCCTGTAAATGAAACTGCCAGATAACAAATGCAAATAAATTTGGGGAGCTTATTGGTACTGAAGTTTAGTGCCTTTATAATTTATTTCTTTACTCAGGAGCATCTGATCTCCAACTTAAATGGAACCAAAATCACTGTGAAAGAGGAATCACCCTACTCTCGATATCCTTCCAGCAGCAATCACAGCTGTAGCCTCTCCAACCTCCTGTTTACATCACAGTTAATTTGTTTTATATCCAAGCTGAGGTAAAGATTCCTCACTAAGCCAAGAGACTTTTTTTTTTTTTTTGGCCTTATTTTTAAATTATCTCCTCTGTGCTGCATATTTATAGAGAAAGTGCTGTGCATTTCTCCCTTCCTGGGGACCTCCCTGCAGCCTTCACTGCTCAGTTTTCCACCTGCACAAAGTGCTGCAGGAGGCCAGGGCTGCCAGAGGTCAAATCTGGCAGAGTCCAGGGCATCCCTCTGGGCACCCTGGAAGGTCACAAAGGTCTGGAACCCAAAAAAGAGGGTCTGGGGTCTGTGCAGGGGGGTTTGCCTGGCACAGAGCCCAGGAAGACACAGGCTTTGATTTTGGTCCATGAGAAAAAACTTCTAACGCAGAGAAGAATTGCAAGTCACAAACGTGTAACAGTCAGTAGTGCAGGTTATCACTGGTGGAAGATTTTGTAGTTTGGGGATTTTTAGAATGTAGGTGCAAAGGGAAAAGATGATGGAATTAGGGTGGAACCCTGAGTTCTTCTTCTTCCCCCTTGGCATCCATCAAATTAGTTTGAGTGGATTGGGTCAGAGTAGAAATGACCCTTCTTGTACAGGTGTTAGACATTGGCACAGAATTGTAAATAATAACCGTGTAATTATCTGTATAAAAGCAGAGTGACCTCCCATCACGGGGGGAGTCCCATCGTGTCCGAGCTGCTGTGAACACCTTGGCCAAACACAGAGAATTGTAAGATAAGAATTAATAAACAATGTGAGAAACCAAGAAAACCAAGACCTTGAGACTCCACATCATTCTTGCACTGAGCACAGACTCAGACTCAAATCCTTCAGAGGTTGGAGAGGGAAAAACACTCCCTTGGACCCACCAGAACCACCAGCCTTGGAATTTCAGGTCGGGAAAGAAACCAAAAATCCCAAGACCTGGGAATCCTATCTCCAGACCCAGCAGATCCTGTTCTTCCAATCCATCCCCCCAGTGCAGATCCCCCCACTCAGCACTGACATCCCTGGGATCACCAAATGCTCAGGATCACAAATGCTCAAGATCACAGCTTTGGGTTGGAAAGAGCCTTTAAAGCAGCCACAAAAGAGACCCCCAGCCTTCCTTGGGGCCTGCACACACCTGGCACATCCCACAGCGTCCTGCTGAGCACCCTGAGCCTGGCACAGGGAATAATTCTCACTATTAACAGTTCTATAAACAAGGAGGAGCAAAACGATTCCCGATTTCCATCCTGTAGGCAAACCAAGCCGTACAAAGCCTCCGAAACGTTTCCATACGATTTGTATATTTGAGCAGGCTTTTGGCATTAAGTCCGAACTGATTGGGAAGATCAGTTTGAAGGCACAGAACCAGAATACCGACAGGAGCTGCCATTCAGCTCCTCTCCCCTCCTTCCTCTTTCCTTTTTGTAAAAAATTCCCCCCAGAGGTAACAAATATCCGAGCGCTTTTACCGCAGCCCTTTTCTTCGGCATAATAACGCTAATGAAAAATGCATGCCCATGATTAGTTCTAGCGAAAACAAATTTCCTTCGCAGAAAAGCTGGGAGTTAAAACCTTGCTCAGAGCCCCAGCACAGCCTCGATGCCTTTTCCCCGTTTTTTTTTCCCACGTCTTGTCCCTGCAGGACCTGCCTGGCTCTGCCTCACAAAGCCACTGCAGGGCCCCAGGGTTGTGAGTGTTGTTTGCTAAAAGGGGTGAAAGCTCATTGTTGTTGGGGCTTTTTTTTAGCACAGCCAAACTTCTTGGAAGGAGCAGGAGTTGTTTAATGCCTTCGGAGAGCTGTTGGTTTAATTTTGTCACTGTTTTTCCCCTCCTGGAAAATAAATGATTCATCTGCTCAGTGCTCCAGTGTGGGGGCATCGGTGGATGGCAGGGAGAGGGAACTCTGCAGAGCTGAGATATTCTGTGGAACGTGTGGTTTTATTGCAAGGTGGGTAAAAAGGGCTTTGCCTTCAGCCACCAGCCTGGGCTGGAGGGAAGTCTGTCGTGGTTTGAAAGCAAAACGAGTGAGAGGCTCCAAGTCAGAAATATAATTTAATAAGAAAAAAGGTAAAAAGGTAAAAATAAAATAAAATAAATGCAATAACACAAAGTCAGAACACAATCTGAGCAGGGTGGTGGGAGCAGTCCAGGTGAGGGGCTCTTCCTGAAGCAGTGATCCCACAGAAAGGTCTGGGAGCTCTGCTCCTCTGGGAATCCAGTGGGTCAGGGCTGCTTGTCCTGTCCCAAATCCCAGATTCTCTGCAGGTGGGAATGCTTGGCTCCTCCCCCTGGGCATTGGGAGCATCTCCCAATGGGATGAGGAGTCGTGCAGTGGGTCCTTGATGGCCCATTAAACAGAGAGAGCTCCTGGAGGGAGTTCCCTGTGAGTCCTGGGCAAGGCATTGATGGGCCATGAGCAGAAGAGCCCAAAGGAGGGGCCTGGGAAAACACTGCCCCACCTGGTTCCANGAGGGAGTGTGAGGTAAGGGAGGTAAAAAAGCTAAGAGGGGTAAGAGAGAGGTAAGAAGAGTGCAGGGGTCAGAGCAGTAAGAGAGAGAGATAGAAGAGGAAGAAGAGGTAGAAGAAAGTGAGGACCTGGTTCCAATCCATTCCATCTCCTTTTGTGTTGAATATTCTAATTTACAGTGACCAGCTGGTACAAGATACAAACCCTACAGACTTTGCCTGCAGCCCATGAGAACTGCTCTATGACCACATAATCCTGTATTCTAAACTCTAAAGAGACTTTTCTTATCCACCTTTTCCCTGATGCCTTGGCAGGGTGGAGAGGGGCTGCACCTTTGGGTCCTTTTGTTTTCTGTCCTTCATCCCATCTCCAGCTCATCCCCGTCTTCCTCCCTGCCATGATCACATCTCAGAGCTGCCCTTCATTTCTATTTCACTCACAGCTTTTACATCTCCAATATTTCTTTCCAGGCAATCATATCCACAAACCCTTCCTGTCCCATCTTTCCCAACACTCCGGTCCCCATGTCCCACTCCACATCCAGCAGGCAGCTCCTCTGCTTTTAGCTCTTCAAAACACTCTGATCCACTCCTCCGGCTCCTTCACCTGCAGCAGGCAGAGGCTCAGCTGCTTTTCCACTCTTTGGGAATCCTGGGATGAGCCAAGGCTCTCTGGAATCCCAGGGATGAGGTGGCAGCACATCCCTGTCCTCCCTTCCTGCTGCACTCACACCTTGCACCTCCTCATTTCCATCTCCCAGTCCTCACTAACCCTTTTCCCTCCCATGGAACATTTGCATGAGCCTTTTTATACAAGGATCTGTGGAGAACTTTTTTTGGGGAAAAAAAAAAAAAAAAAAAGCTGTTTTTAATTGACAGAAAGGTGGTGCTGGTGCCAGAAACCTGCCCCTGCTCCTGTCCCCTGGAAGGGTCACAGTGACCCACACTTGACGCTCCACTGCTGCCCCAGCTCTCCCCCAGGAGCTGTTTAAAAATGTCTTTACACCTCTGAGAAAACCGAGAGTGGCTCTGCTCACCAAATTTCCACAAACAAGCCGCAATTAATCCAATAAAGCCACTCTTAGTTAATTATTTGCCTGGATTTCATTGGAGCCCAAAGCTGTGGCTTTAACACGGGTGGCAGTTCCAGGGAGTTTGTTTTGCACACCCCAGCATTGTTTCCCTCCCTGCACCTGCAGATTTGCTTGGCAGTGCCTTCTGCAATCCCTCCTGGCTGCAAAACCTTCCACATGTGGAAAGAGTTTCCATGCCCTGTGTCCCAGCCCTGAGCCAGAACCAAAACCTTCTCTGTGCTGAGAAAAACCTCTCTGGGGACACCCTCTGTGTGCCCTGGATGGTCACAGACCTCAGTAGAGAGGCCTGGGACCCCAAAAAGAGGGTCTGGGGTCTGTGCAGGGGGGTTTGCCTGGCACAGAGCCCAGGAGGACACAGGCTTTGATTTTGGTCCATGAGAAAAACATCCAACACAGAGAGGAATTAAAAGTGATAAATATGTGAAAGATAGTAGTGTAACTAATCACTGCGTAGAAAGTTTTGTAGTTTTGAGTTTTTAGAATGGAGCTGACTTGGGGACAAGATGATGGAATTAGGGTGGAACCCTGAGTTCTTCTTCTTCCCCCTTGGCATCCATTTTCCTGCAGTGACGTGGGCACAAGGGAGTTTCAGTGGATTGGGTCAAAGTAGAGATGACTCTGTTAGTACAGGTGATAGGCATTGGCACAGAATTGTAAATAATAACTATGTAATTATCTGTATAAAAGCAGAGTGACCTCCCATCACAGGGGGAGTCACATCGTGTCTGAGCTGCTGTGAACACCTTGGCCAAACACAGAGAATTTGTAAGATAAGAATTAATAAACAACGCGAGAAACCAAGAAAACCAAGACCTTGGGATTCCACATCATTCTCCCATCGAGCACAGACTCAGACTCAAATCCTTCAGAGGTCAGAGAGGTCAAAAAAAACCCACTCGACCAACCGGCCTGAAATCTGGGGACAGAGAGAAACACAAAAAAACCCGAGACAAACCCACAAAGGTTTGAACCCCTGGCAGCTCTGTCTGGCACCCAGGGAGGGACACACACCTGGCTGTGAAACACCCCAGAGATTCCTCTGCCAGCCCAGGCTGCCCATCCCTGATCCCCCCCTTTGTTCTGGGGGCTGCCAGATGGGCAGGGCTGGGGGTCAGCCCTGGCAGCAGGGGAGGACACACACACACACACACACACACAGAGAGGAGCCACTTTACTCACTTCACCGTGAAAAATATCACCCTGCTCAAGCTTGGGGGAGGATTTCCCTCCCCTCCTGGGCTCTCCCCCTTTCTCTTTTCCCTTTGCACAGCTGTTAATGAGACAGTTTGCTGGGGGCAGACAAATGCAGACGGGGCTGGGCACTCAGGGCAGAGTGGCACTGGCGCTGTAAAACATGTGGCGCGTTGGCCGTGCCAAAAGCTTGGTTGGTGGCCTCTATTTGTTTTTCAAAGGCCTTGTCAGGTTCATTTACACACGTCAGCGCCTCGAATGTGCTTGGAGAGAGGGAGAGGGGGGGAATGAATTCTTTGTCTGGCGGGTCCCTGTGAGCCTTGTCTTGGGAATGGTGATGGGCTGAAGGAGCTGGAGGTCCCTGCGAAAGATCCCTGCAAGGCACAGCCAGACCCTCAAACCAAACACAATAAATACCGCTTTGGCTTTTCAGCGGTGTCGATGTCAAAATCAAAATCTGGCTTGTGGTACCTCTTGTCCTGCTTTTCCTAACGCCAAGCTTTTGTTCCAGGACTAGCTAGGGAAGGCAGAGGGTTGGAATGAGCCTGGCCTTGTGTCCCTCCAAACGTTGATTTTTTGCTTCATAGAATCATGGTTTGGGTTGGAAGGGACCTAAAGACCATCTCATTCCATCCCACCTCAGCATAAAAGAGGATTCTCATCCATTCCTAAAAAAAAAAAATAAAAAAAATTAGACCCTTTGCGGGTATAATATTAAA
>VWZU01018811.1:123995-144639 GCA_013397095.1 Sterrhoptilus dennistouni
CTTAAACTGTTTGTTTAATCAAAATAACATCCAGTGAACATGTAAAGAAGACCCTGCTATTGATAAAATATGCTTAAACTGTCTGTTTAATCAAAATAACATCCAGTGAACATGTAAAGAAGACTCTGCTATTGATACACCAACTATCAGCATCTCCCATCTGAGGAAAGTCTGGACCCAGGCCCAGCTGGAGGTGATAATGAAGACACAGCCCAGAAACACAAATGCTCTAAAAAGGCAAACCCGAGGAGGGGCCAGGCAAAACAGTTCCTGGAATATAAACGCTAATTTATGGGAAAATGTGAATATTCAACAGATTGATACAATAGAAAAAGTATTTAAAGAATGTCTCTGATATGGCAGGATGTGGACTTGGCTAAATGCCATATCACCCAGCCATACTTTGCTTTTTTATCTCCTAATTGTCTTATTTTTTATTAAACCTATTTCTTAAAATTTACGGAAAAAAGCAAACCTTATTTTTCCCAGCAGGATTGGGAGCACTTTACCCGCTGTGCTGATGCACTGAAGGGATTTTATCTCTGTCTGCACCCAGCCAGGAGCACAACAGAGCCTCCTGCAGCCTCCTCGGCAAAGTGTTCCCTCAGTCGGAGCTAAAACAGAACTACAAACAGTGTCAGAAATAGAAATAAATCCCATCCCAGGCTGGGGGGTCCTGGGGAAGCTTCTGCTCCACATCACACAGAAGGGCTCAACCTAAATTGTGCATAAACCTGAATTTCCACCATTGCATCGATGATGTGGCAGGTTCAAGCTACACCAAGAGATGCATCAAGAGCCTCACCTTGCACAAGTGGTTTGGTTGTAACCAGAATTTGGAGCTCTGACAGCAGTGGGGACAAGCAAAAGGGTTTCTGGTGGTTCCTCTCCTGCCCCACGTCCAGCCCCTCCAGCCACAGCAAATGACAGAAAAGTGCTATTGAGTGAGTCAATAAAATGCTCAAAATACACAGGTAATCTTTTCCATCGGCAGCTATTGCTGGGAACCAGGCCTGGCAGTTATCAGAGAATAAACACAGCTTGGGAATGAAGGTAATAACAATAGGATACACTTAAAAAAAATAAATAAATAAAAATAAAAATCCCATTTTTAGTCTAGAGAAACGAGCATTTCTGTGCTCAGGAGGCAGAGAACAGATAACAGGGGAGAGCAGCCAGAGCAGTGTGTGTGTGTGTGTTTAATGCTCCTGAGTTAATCTGAGCTGGGGAGATTGGGTGGCACAACCTCAGCCCTGCAGAGGTGACCATCATTGCTCAGGGCCATTGTTTCAGGCACATCACATTTCACCCTCCCGGTGGCATTTTCTCACCTTAGGTGACTCCCCAAAGTACATAATTTTGTGGCCGTGGCTCTGCTGTGTATTAACAAACACGGCAAAGGAGATGACAAATGCAATAACCCCTCGAAGGTGGGAGCAAACAACACATGCCAAGCGGATATTGTGGGAAATAAAAGTAAAAAAAAGAGAAGGTGTTTTCTGACCTATATATGGAGGTTTAAGCCTCAAAAAAAATCTTAAAAAAAAAACCATTAAAAATGAAGTCAAACACAGTCACCAGCAGCTCATTTGCAAACAGCCACTTGAGGCTGAAAGGAAAACAAAAATCTGGAAATCAGGATGGTTGGTTTGGCAGCACAGCAGCATCTGCCTGATCCAAACTCCACCACAGCAAAGTGAGAGTGGGTTTGAAAAGGCTCAGCAGCCCTGACAGGAACACTAAAAATAGGTTTGAGATCCTCCTCTTTGGCCTTCATGTATTGCCAGAAACCTCCAGCAGTGATTCAGTGCAGGGATATTTTGATTATTTTTTTTTTCCTAAAAACTTATGTGGAATAGCTCCTGTTTCATCCACTGCAATTTAAACTCTAGTTTTGCATAAAAAGCCTGTGTTTGAAAAGGGAGATAACACACATCTCAGGAATGACACTTCATATAAAGTGCTGATAGCCACAAATCAGACCAGAAACACCATATTCAATCTTTAAAAGCAGAAGCAATTAGAAAAAAGCCCTCAAGTTATTTTTCCCACATGCCGCTTTCCTTATAGGAAAAAAAAAAATCCCTAATTTTGACCATTTTATTTATAAGCATGTTTGAAATCATGACAATTTGATTTTACAGCAGCCCAGTCCTTTAAGGAGGTACCACCTATTTAATTTTGGGATTAAACAGAGCCATGATTTGATGTGGCACAACAGAACACCTGAAACCAGAGCAGCACTCCCCTCGATTTACCAACACATCACTTATATTTATAATTAAAACCTGGGTTTCTCAGACTTGTTACTGTTTATTTTTGAAGCTCTTTGCTCCTGTGCCCTTTGCTGGAGGGAGAACTGTGGGGTGGCTGTGCTGGGGGGGTGTTGGGTGTCTGCCTGCTCTGTGTTTGTGTTGGTGAAGGGTGGCAGTGTTAGTTATTTTTCCCACATGCCACTTTCCTTATAGGGGAAAAAAAAATCCCTAATTTTGACCATTTTATTTATAAGCATGTTTGAAATCATGACAANAATTTTGACCATTTTATTTCTAAGAATGATTGAAATCATGACAATTTGATTTTACAGCAGCCCAGTCCTTTAGGAAGTACCACCTATTTAATTTTGGGAATAAACAGAGCCATGATTTGATGTGGCACAACAGAACACCTGAAACCAGAGCAGCACTCCCCTCGATTTACCAACACATCACTTATATTTATAATTAAAACCTGGGTTTCTCAGACTTGTTACTGTTTATTTTTGAAGCTCTTTGCTCCTGTGCCCTTTGCTGGAGGGAGAACTGTGGGGTGGCTGTGNTGCCCGTTGCTGGAGGGGGAACTGGTGGGTGGCTGTGCTGGGATGGTGTTGGGTGTCTGCCTGCTCTGTGTTTGTGTTGGTGAAGGGTGGCAGTGTTAGTTATTTTTCCCACATGCCACTTTCCTTATAGGGGAAAAAAAAATCCCTAATTTTGACCATTTTATTTATAAGCATGTTTGAAATCATGACAATTTGATTTTACAGCAGCCCAGTCCTTTAAGGAGGTACCACCTATTTAATTTTGGGATTAAACAGAGCCATGATTTGATGTGGCACAACAGAACACCTGAAACCAGAGCAGCAGCCACTCCCCTTTATTTACCAACACACCACTTATATTTATAATTAAAATCTGGGCTTCTCAGACTTGTTACTATTTATTTTCAAAGCTCTTTGCTCCTGTACCCCTTGCTGAAGGGGGAACTGTGCTGGGGTGGTGTTGGGTGTCTGCCTGCTCTGTGTTTGTGAAAGGTGGCAGTGCAAAAGGACTGAAAGTGGTTTGTACACGAGCTGATTTTCACCAGAGTGGGGCAAACCCAAGTTGTGTCCCTGAGCTCCTGTGAGCCCCCAGCCTCTCCCATAAAAGGGAGAATCATTCCAGACTGGGAGCACAGAACATCCTCTCCTTCCCTTGCTCTCCCTGCGGATTAATCCGAGCTCTGGTGTCAGCCCGGGGGAGGCTCTGGGATGCAGAAACAAACTGATCAAATATGCAATAAGCGGTCAAGCAGTGTCCCCCACAGGCAAGCAGGGATTGGAGCCTGTGTTTGTGCGATGCTGCCAGAGCTGCTCTCGGATCCTGCAGGAAAGGGACTCTCCTCACCTCCATAGCAGCCAGATCTAGCTCCAGAAAACACACCACATTAAGTAAGAGACCTAATGATGGCATACTTGTCCGTTGTTTTGTTGGTTTTGGGTTTTGTTTTAAACTAAATGATGTTCATTAAAGGAACATCACCTCCCCATAATTAATTTTGCTTTGAGAAGGGAAAAGGGAAAAAGCTACAGACAATTAATGTACCATGCAAGCTCTAGTAGATGCTCCATATATTTCCTCCCTACGACCAACCCTCCTCCCTAAACACCATCTCTGCTCCCCCCTCCACTTCTACAGGCAGGGACTGGGGTTTTTTTTTTGGCAGGGGAAGCAGCACAATAACACAGCAAACCCCTTCCCCGTGCACTTGAGCCAGCCTGACAGCACTTCAATAGGGTTACAAGCTCATGTATTGATATCTGCAATCATATTCCCTTCTCCACGACTTACAGAGCTCCAAGAAAACTGTTGAAGACACCCAGACAATGAAATCAATGGGACAGTGATGAGTCTTTACAGAGAAACATGTGCACAGATGAATAAAAGTGTTTGGGTTTGAGGCAGGGTGGGAGAAAACAGAGGGAGCTTTTGTTTGGGTATTTTGTATTATTTAGTACATTTTTCCCGAGGATTTAAGCCTGGCAGGAAGAACGAGTGTGCATGGCTGATGAGCCAAAAATAAAGAGAGTAATCACAAATAAAGCAGAATTATTCCTCAGCTGTGAATCAGTAGACAGCACTTCCTACAGGCCAGCACACACAAGACAGGGACACGTGTAAGGTCGGGGAGTGATAAAATCAATAATTCCCCAAGCAGGGAAGAAGAGCCCGGCGGTTTCAGCAAATGGCACAAATTAGTCCTCTCTCCACAGCCTTTTGGAAGGCTCCAGGAAGGAAACCCTCCTCGCCCCAGGAAGGTAACACAATCCATGGCCGTGTCTCCCTACCCCTCTGTTTATACAGGCAGGGATAAGGATGCAGCCTGGAGGTGTTTGCTTCTTTTATCAAACAGCAAATTGATCGTAGCTGTTGGATCAAAGCACTGACATTCCACAAACTGCACAGAAGAATTCTGCTGACGACGAGCCCAGTTTGATTAAACCAACAAACTCTCCCCTGGAAACACCTGCAGATCCATTCCCTCCTTTTAGCAGCCTGAACTTTTCCTACCTTGGCTCCTAAACACAGGGGTGTTAACTGACAGCACAGCCCTGAGGATGTGAGGATGAGAGGATGAAATCCCAGCCCCTCAACACTTTTAACCAAATTGGCACCACACTGTGCTGAAGCCAGGAGTGAGGCTGTGAAGCTTTGAGCCCCCTTGTGACAAAGAAGAAACACCTTTCTGAGAGCTGAGCAGGACACAAACAGCCCCTGCTTGGCACTGAGGATTCCTCCAGGTGAGAAGCAGGAAGCTGTCCCAACCCTGAGCTCACACCTGTGCGTTATCCACACTCCGTGCTGGAGTTTTTCAGGTTTTTCCCTCGTTCCAGGGGTGTTGGCAGCAGGAAAATCCTGAGCCTGGCTCTGCTGTGCCTCCCCTGAAGGATGTTCTCCTCCCCTGCAGGACCTTCTCCTCCCCTGCAGGATCTTCTCCTCCCCTCTGCCTGTGCTAGGAAAACACAAGTCCACAAGGAGCTAAAAAAGCCACCCTGAGGACAGGCAAGTGAATCCTCTCAGCCCTGCCCTTGACAGAGAATTAGCATTTACTGAAATATCTGTGAACTGAAACCCACTCCCACTTTTAGGTTTCCATTCCTGAAAGGCTGTCCAGGTTGTGCTGGAGATGATAAATACGTGTGTGTATATGTAAAAATACTGTCTAAATGTAAAAATTTTGCTTCTTTTAACACTTCTGCAGAATTTAAACCACTTTCTCAGTCGTGCTGTTCAGGCAAGACCTCACTGGAGGTTTTGTTCCTCCAGGTGGTGACAGGCCAGGCCCTTTCCCTCTCCCCAGCTCCAAGCTAATCCCTCTTCTTCACACACATCACACCCAGCCTTCAGGATAGCTGCATTTTTTGAAAAACTGTTTGTGTAATGCATGAAGACTAACTTGGATTCATGAATATTTGATTTAATATACATTTATTCCCCCTAAAGGAAGATACATTTTATTTAATACTGATTGCAGTTCTTATTACCTTCCTAAACCCAGCACACCACTCAGCATTCCAATTATGCCAGCAGGCCGTAGTTATGGCTGAGGAAGCACTTTCATTATAAGCTTCTGTTTTTAGACACTTGTAAAACTCCTACCATTACATGCTCATCCCCCCCCAGCCCATTCTGAAAAAATAGTCCTTGGAGCTGAGGATGCTTCAGCTGCTTCTCAGCCCAGGCAGGGCAAGACCAAAACCTCCTTGAGCCAAAATTTCCCATTTGGTTTAATTCCCCAAGTTGGGAATCCAGCCCAGATCTGACGACAGCAACAATATTGTACTAAAAAAAAAAATTTAAAAATTGAATGAAATAAAAAATAAATCTTCACTGCTCAGTTTACATTGCAATAACTGCTTGAAAGTGATTTTAAATCTGGACACAACTTTTAATCCAGCCCTGTGGGTTACACAGACAGCAATCCCCTGGCTGCTGAGACACTCCAAGGCCTTGGATCAGGAGCACACACTGAAGGAACACAAACCCAACAGCTCCTATATTTTTTCCCCTCCCAAAGCTTGCATTTGCTGAAGAAATCCCTCCTCTCTCAGGAGATCAATTGCATTTATGGAGCAGAGTTACTGCTGAAGAAGAGGCAACACTTCAAGTGACATTTTGCCTGGTGTCTTTATGTCCCTGGCTGGGATGCTGAGCATTCCACTCCAGGATCCCTGGCTGATTTAGGACAGCTGTGGACTTAAGAGAAAAATACTTCCCCACCCCGTTATCTTCATGAGTGCAGTCAATCTCAGCAGCCAGCATTTGGGAGAGAGTTGGTTGGCTGGTTTTACAGCTTAAACGGTGCTAAAAAGAAACAGCACAGGTCATTCTGCTTCCTCTCACCCAAAGTGTTACAAAGCACTTTGTAATGTGCCCCACCAGCCTCAGATTCCACTTGCAGCTCCCAAAATGCAGCGATTTCAGAGGTGAAAAAAGAGCTGCTTCCAGACAGGACCAAACATTTCAGTGGGAGACTCAAAAATATTACTGATATAAAATAAAAGTAATATAACTTACATATAAAAATATTAAAAAAAATATAATATATATATTAAAAAATAACAAGTAAAATTATTACACGACTTAGATAAAGAGGGAGGAAAGTAATGAGTGATTTTTTTTAAATTCTGACCAGGATGAGGAGTGAGATCAAGGAGCAAAGGGGGAATTGTCCAAGGGCCACAAGTGCAGGAGCTGAATTCTGCACAGAGCAGGGCAGGCAGGACGGGGCAGAGAATGAATAGGAAGGCTGATTAATTCCACCAAAGCTCAGGAAATGCTCTGCGATCTCATTGAAGTGCCCGGAATGGTATAATTGGTTCAATCGTCTCACTCAATCCCCATCTGCAGAGATCCATTGTGCCTTGGCAGGCAGCCCCTCTCCTGGCCCTGCTCGGGCCCTATCCCATATTAGACCCAGATTAGATAAGTGCTGTTTTGCTTTGTGCTGTAATGTGTTACCGTTTCATGCTGGGATGTTGGAAAGAAAAAAAAATGCAATCACGGGGAGAAAAGGGAGGAGAGGAGGCACGGAGACATTTGTTTTGAGGCTTCGTTACCCTCTTTAATAAACAGATTTTTCAACAGGTTACCATCTGACTGTTTGTGCGGATAACAGACGGGTTGGGATGTGAAATGTGACACGCACCAAACCTGGCTGGAGAACTGAACGGCTGGGAAAAGTCACATCACAGACCCGTTCAGGACTCTGCTGCCACAGAGGGAAAAGTCCTTGCCTTGAGCAGCTCACAATTCAAACCACAGTGAGTACGGGGTTGCTAAAGGCATTGCCAGGTCAGGAGGAGGATGGTCACAATTCAAACTACAGCAAGTACGGGGTTGCTAAAGGCATTGCCAGGTCAGGAGGAGGATGGTCACAATTCAAACCACAGTGAGTATGAGGCTGCCAAAGGCATTGCCAGGGCAGGAGGAGGAGGAGGATGGTCACAATTCAAACTACAGCAAGTATGGGGTTGCCAAAGGCATTGCCAGGGCAGGAGGAGGATGCTCACAATTCAAACTACAGCAAATATGGGGTTGCCAAAGGCATTGCCAGGGCAGGAGGAGGAGGATGCTCACAATTCAAATCACAGCAAGTATGGGGCTGCCAAAGGCATTGCCAGGGCAGGAGGAGGATGATGATGGTCACAATTCAAACCACAGCAAATATGGGGTTGCCAAAGGCATTGCCAGGGCAGGAGGAGGAGGATGCTCAGCCGGGGGATGCTGTGGCTAGCAGGAACAGTGAGGGGCTACCTGGCTGTGAGCCCTGGGGTCAGCCTGACTCGGCATCCCCCGAGCACATCATTCCTGCCTTTAATGCTCATCACATTCACAGAGTCACAGAATCACAGGATGTGTAGGTTGGAAGAGACCTTCAAGATCATCGAGTCCAACCCAGCCCTGACACCTCAGCATCTCCCATCTGAAGAAAGTCTGGACCAAGGCCCGAGCTGGAGGTGATAATGAAGACACAGCCCAGAAACACAAATGCTCTAAAAAGGCAAACCCAAGGAGGCACCAGGCAAAACAGTTCCTGGGATATGGAAACTTTATGGGAAAAGTTTATGGGAAAATGTGACTATTCAACAGATTGATACAATAGAAAGGGTATTTAAAGAATGTCTGATATAGCAAGATGTGGACTTGGCTGAATGCCTTTTTTCCTATCTCCTAATTGTCTTATTTTTTTATTAAACCTATTTCTTAAAATTTACCTAAAAAGCGAGCCTTTTTTTTCACAGGGGGAAACCTCAAAGGCCACTCCACATCCCCGAGGGAGATGCAGGATTCTGGGGAGGAGCAGGGAAGTCTCTGCACCAGACCTGGCGTGGTTCTTAAGCAGAAACTATAAAAGGAAGGATATCCTAAAAATATTTCTTTGCGCTGGCCAGGAATGCAAGCATGGGTTTGTTTGGATTTTCAGCACCAGCACAGAGTTAGTGTTTAGCAGCAGCCTTTCCCCATTGCTCCTCCACGTTATGCACAAAACAATCATCATTTTGGCTTCCTTGAGACTCCCCTCATCCATTACAAGCTGCCAGGGGGAGGAGGGAGGCGTGGGGTGAGACAAGTGAGCATCATCCTCCTCCTCCAGCCCTCGCCTTCATCTGAAATCCTGGTCCTGCTCTCCATGGGCATTTCCTGCCTCTTGGCTCTGCCTATCAAATCATTATTAATCTCTCTGGCCCCGTGTATATTCATTAGATAAACACTGAAAGCGTGATGGTTTTTATTGTCTGCTCCGTCCACATCACAACCCTGGGAGGACAAGATGAATTTGACAGCTAATGTAAAAATTACAGCAGGCAATATATCTCAGATTTGGGTGGAACACCGAGATGAGAGTTAATCAATAAAATCCTAACTTAGGTATTGTATGAAATGGCACTTCATTCATTATTAGGAGTTGGTATAAAACATGATTTACTGGTTTGATGTATTGGCCCTTCACCTTAGGGACCTATTTTCAAATCCAGCCCAATCCAAAGTGACTAAAGATCCCTGTAGCCCGAGGGCTTGGGAAGGACACCACTGCCAGGGATTTATGGGAGCTTGCTTTGTACTGAAATGTTTGGAGGCACAGGGATGCTGGAAGGGTTAACCCCCAAACCAGCACATCCATGGGAACTCAGCCACTTCCCCTAAAAACACCAGGTAAAAATTAATGTGCTGGGCATTCCTTTCTCTCCCTATAGATTCTCCCCAACCCCTCAACAGCAAATGTTGGATCACAAACTGCTTTCCACTTTTGCTTCTCTCCCTGCTCTAGAAACCTCCAAGGATTTACATAGTTGGGGTTTTTTTTGTTTGTTCATCGGGGGTTTTTTGTAGCTCTCAACATGAAAAGCACTTTCTGACCCCCTAAACAAAGATCCAGGGGCCATAAAAGCCTCTGGCACAGGACAGCCCAGACTTGGCTATTAAACCTCAGTGATTTTAAACCCATACTCACATATCCTATTTTGAAGCCTGATCCATGTAAATAAGACTTGGCTTCTACAGTGAACAAGTTTAATATCAACTACAATTTTAATTATAATGGTCCAAGAACAGACCCCTGATGGAGCTCCTCTATCCCCATCCCCCTTCCACTCCAGGAAGAGAGGGAAGAGATTCTCCTATTGTATCACACTTGAAAATTAAGTGTGTTGTTTATTTTAATTTTTTTTTTCCAAAATTCCTCACAGTTTTGGGTTTTGTTTTTTTGTTTGTTTGTTTGTTTTGGGGTTTTTTTTGCACTGGGGTCCATACACTACTACCCACAACACAAATTCAATCATCCTCCAATATTTCAAGAAAAAAAAAACAACTTTAATAATTCATGGAGAGAACACATGGCAGCACAGCCCATCCTCCCTGCTCAAAAAGGGCACAGAAAACCAGTGCTTTGCTCTCCTGCTGTCTTTTTACAATCAATTGCTCCAGGAGACCTTGTACAAAAGACCTGGCTCAGGTGTCCTATGAATCCAGTAGCCATCACAGCCCAGTAAACCTGAATGAGAAGTGGGATGATTTAGATGCTAATGACTAATGGAGAGATATCTGTCCTGCAATTCGTGCAGGGATAGCAGGGAGCTCACTCAGGTCTTGTCTGTGCAGGGGAGGAGAGAAAGATTCCTTATCGCATTTTATAAGTTTGCATTTATAGGGGCAAATAAAATAGAGCGTTTTTTTAAAACCAGGAAGCATTTCAGAGGACAGATTTTTATTATTTTTTTTTTCCATATAAAAATCACAGATAGAATTTAACTTTAAATACTTTTCTGGCTAGGGGAAAAAAAAATCAATTGAACTGATTACCTTGTTGAGTACCAGTGAAGATTTTAGCTGTCTTTGTAATTGCAATTTTTCCTTGCTGCCTTTTAAACATAAAAGGAAAGTGACTTTACTGCTGCAGTAAAACCATGGGCCCTAGTCAAAACCAACAAAGCAGATTAACCCCCTCTGTGCTGTTCCAGCTCCACAGGCACACATAAAATCTTTCTGTTGAGAAGATCAGTGGCAAATCCATCTCATGTGCTTTAGAGGCTACACTTTAAAATTTTTTCCCCCCAAAACCAACCAATTTTGAGAAGCTTCTAGAATAAAAATTAAAGGAGCTGGTGACTACTGTGACCAGCAAAGTGGCTCCCACTCAAAGGGTGTGTCTCAGGTTCTCAGGGGCTGGATGGAAAACATACCCTGCCCAGCACAGTGGTCACTCTTTGCTGTGATTCCTCGTCCCATCTCACAGCAGCCATCTGCACCTTTCCTCCCTAATTTTCATTTCCAGAGCTGCAGGGCCCAGCATTGGTACCACTTCAGCACTTTGAGGCACAAAGGCAGAGCTGCCTGCCCTGGGCATGGAAAGCTCCCAGACCTCACTGACCCAGCACTAAGAGAAGCTCCCCCAGCAGTTTAGGATTTATATCCTGATGGAACCACTGATCTGCTGGAAACACCACCTGAAACTCCCCACAGCTCTCTCAGATTGGGTCAATACCACAGGATTTTTGGGTCAATACCAAAGATTTTAATGTCAGCACCAGCTGTGAGGCTGGGACAGACCGTGGCAGCAGCAGGAGCTGCCCTTGGCACACTCTGCAGACTGTTGGCATTGGTGCCTCCAGCACTTCCAAAGAGATGGAACCCTCAGGACAAGCTCAGCCTCTTCTGCATCCCTCCCCTCCCCTGATCACCATATCAGAGTGCCTTCAGTGCCAAAAGGATTTTCAGTGTCACTTGGTAGTGATAAGGCTCCACACGAGTCCCCCGGGATTTATATTTATACATTGCTCTATATACAAGGCTCCCCACTCGTAACAGGCGTGGTTACAAGACAATCAGTTAGAGGGAACAAAAATAGATTTCCCAAACCAGACATCATAAATTCAGCCCTTCACCCCCTCCTGGTTTAAAACCAGCACAAAGTGCAAATATAAAAGTGACACTTGGAGGCTTCTGCAGGTCCTGCTGAACAGGGAGCAGAACCAAAGGGAGGCAAGGACTTGAGCTGGAGGTCCAAATAATCATCCAGGAACAAAATGGACTTTCCTCAGACAAAACAGCAAAGAGTCTGCCATTCAACAACCATTTCTGGTCAGAATTTACTTTGCCTCTACCACCCTGGATCCTCCAGACAGCTCTTTATGCATTTCCCCTGCCACCCTAAATCACCGTTCCCATTGTAACGGTTTTATTGTGGGCCATTCACAGGCACAGGCTGTCACTGCTGTGCAAACCACGCTGGGGAGGGAGCCAAGGGAGCAGCCCCTGAGCCAGGCAGTGCCTCCAGCCTGAGCCCCCAGTGACACAGTGCTCCCTCCCAGGGGACAGAACTCCCCAGTCCCATCACACTCTATTGGGTCTTAGCACAAATTCCCATTTCTAACCCTTTTGGGATTCTCTAAAGGTCTCTCTTGTTCTTGATGTATTGGCCCTTCGCCTTAGGGACCTATTTTCAAATCCAGCCCAATCCAAAGTGACTAAAGATCCCTGTAGCCCGAGGGCTTGGGAAGGACACCACTGCCAGGGATTTATGGGAGCTTGCTTTGTAATGAAATGTCTGGAGGCACAAATGGTTGAATGGAATGGTTCATGTCTTTTAGGGCTTTGTGTTTTCAACCGTGTGGCTTTCTAGAGTCAGTACAACCCTACCCAGTTAAACAAGCTGAAAACAAGTCCAGCTAAACCTCAGCCATGATCCCAACCAGCTGGTCCTCCTCCAACATCCCCCCAAAACCCTCAGCAGTCGGCACTGAAATATCCCAAGCAAGGGAGAGGAAATGCTGTGAGGTGTCAGAGTCACGGTTTGAAGGATCACCAAGTCAAAGGCTGCAGAGGAAACGTGGTAGACACTTGCCGAACTCACAGTTTGCTCTCACTCTGCAGAGCAGGGCTCTTGTGACACCAAATCCACAACACTTTTGGTGGCCAGGAGATCAAAGGTGTTTTTTACTCAACGAATTCAGCACTTCTGTCTGGGCAGGGAGCAGAGAGTCAACAGAATTCCTTCAGTTCCTTGTTTCTAATACCTTAAATGTCTCAGAAAACCACCAGCCCAACACTCCACACACAGGGACTCTGACAGGACATTCAGGACTCAAGTCCCTTGATCCGGCACACAAATTACCAGGTGTTTACAACACAAGGGTTTGAACACAGAAAAAGGGAGTGAAACAGCAGATGGAATTCACAGTGGGAGGAACAAAAAGTCTGAACAAATTCTAACTAAAATATTGAATCAAGTATTACTCCTACAACCAATCACCCCACGCCTGTTCCAGGTGCCAGTGCTGATCCCCCTGGTTGTTCTGACCCAGGCTCTGCAGGTGGGTCTCACACCAAGCTGCCACCAACCAGGGCTGGTTTCTGCAGAGCACCTCCCAACACCAGCCTGTTTAATGCCATGCAAGGCTCTTCCCCAGCCCCACACTGCATGCTCCTGCCCTCATTCCAACCGAGGATTTAGCTCCTTGTTGTCAGAGGATGAATGTTTTTATTCTGTTTGCTCCCAGGCCAGTATCAAAAGCTCCCAGTACATGGGTTAACCAGATGATCCTTTAATACACAAAGGACCCCCAAACAGCTTAACCTTAACCCATCCGTAAAGATTCCACCCAGCCCTGCTAATGCTGTCCTGAGTCGTGTTCTCTATTATTACATCTGAAATCCGTTAAAATTTCACACAATTTCCTGCACAGCAGTGTATATAATAGTGCTGGGAGCCAATATGTTTCTATAATTGGGCCTGTAGTGGGGCAGAGTCCAAAGCAATTAATCCAGCCTCCTTCCTTGTTTGCGCCCATATAAAGCTGACAGGGTAGAGAGTAATTGGAAGTGAGCGGCCTCTATCCCCTACTTTAAATTAATATTTTCCTGTTCTGATTTAATTTCGCCCGGTAACAGTGACACAAAGACACGCCATGTCAAGCACTAAGTAATCTGCAGCAGCTGCCTTAGGAGGAAACTTTTATTCATCAGTAATATAGTGACCTGTATATCACTCCACGCGCTGTGTACAATATTCCTGTCACACAGACAGCTGCATTTAACTCTGTATAATCAGCAGAGATGGAGGGAAAAAAAAAATATATATATATATAATGTGTATATAGCCCTTTATATGTGTGTTTGTATGAAGATACAAAACAGATGCAGGGATTTATTTAATTATGAAACACTCAGCTTTCCAAAAGAGGAGGGGGAGAAAAGAATTAAATGGCAAATGTAAAAAACATGCTAATCATCAGAGCCAAGAAACCATGCAAATGAAAAGCCAGAAGTAACGGCCAAAACAGCCAGGCCATTAAATCAAATCACTGAGAAAATAATGGCTAAACTCTCTCTTACTTGTAACACTCAATTTATGTAGTCAATATGGCTCTGAATGAATGAGTGAAGGTACTAAGAGCACAAATCTAAATTCAATATACATATCTTAGAAAAATCCCCAGCGCCCGCGCTGACGAGGCGAGCGAGGGAAAACAGAACTGCCTTCAGCTGGGATCATCCCCTGCCTGCATCACACAAAACACCCAAATGTCCACAGATTATGGTAACAAGCCCACAGCTGCCAAAGAATTTATGGGAGCCTGTGGCAAGCTGGGACCAGGCAGGGCTTGGCAGGATGGGAATTGGGAGGAGGAGTTCCTTGAGCTGTACAAGGTCTGAGACACAGTTAAACACAGGTGGGAAACACCGAAGCTATTCCCCTTCAATACCTGCTATATTCATATACAATGTAATGTATTTTTAATTCCTAGACTGCTCAGAACTGGAAGGCCTCCTCCAGAAGCAGGAGGCCACTCTTGAAGTGACTTGTTAGAAATAAGGGGTTTGTTTTCCAAATAAATAGGGCTGCTCGGTCTTGCAGCTCAGATTTGTTTTCCAGGGAACTTGAAGCTGTGTTGTCTGCAGCCCACATTTGAGAAGCACAGTAGAGTGGCATGGACAGCACCACAATGGCTGCAGGCACAGAGCCCTCCTGGCCCAAAATGTAACAAAATTCACCACTAACACCTTGCAGGCTCAGCTCTCTGGCTTAGGAATAGAAGGGAGCTGAAGGATCTGTTTGTAGGGTGAAGAAATGGAGATCCCACTTTACAAGCTCCACGTGCGGCCTGGAACAGTGACATCCATGTTTATCAGGGACACAGAAGGAGCTGCAGGAGGTTTACTTGCAGAAAAGTCTAGTCTCAGGGGACTACACGGCAGCTTAGCCCTCTGTGGATCAGCAGCTTATTTCCAGTTGCTTAAATGTTCTCCTCCTCTCTTGTCCCTGATTCCGTTGGATTTTCTCCCAGCTCGCCAGTATTACATTTCCATTTACAGGCAATGTGCTTAGGCCAGAGATGATCACCAGCTGGAAATAAAGCTGACCCTAAGAAGTCCCCTGCATTAAGCCCAGCTCAGCTGCCAGGTGATCCTACAGCAGTGGATCTTACAGTATTACAGCCCTGTGAGACCCCTCCTGTACCTGCTCCAGGAGCTGAGGCCGTGGGACATCACATTCGGCTGTCACTGTATTGTCACCTCCTTACAGAAACACCTTCCAGAAATATTTGGGATTGCTGTTTCCCCAAAAAAGCCCATCACGTCACTACAGCCCTGTTCCAGCTGTGCTCACAAAGGCTCCCAAAATCCCAAAGCCACAGACTCTGCAACATCCCGGGGACACCAGAGCTCCTTGCACCCCCAGGGTTTGTGCCCACACCAGCTGTGGCTACTTTTGGAGCTGGTTTTGCAGGGGGAAGGAGGTTCTGCACAGCCCTATTTGTTACTGCTGCTCCCATCACCTGCCAAGTCCATTTACACCAGCAGACCTTTCTAAACCCGACCTTGTTTTTGTACCCAAATGACAAAAAGCTTTTCCCCAGTAATGCTTTGGACACTGCTGGACGTGTCCCACTGCTCTTCTGAAACACACAGAACTCAAGCAGGATGGATGCCATGAAGAAGAAAAGGTATTTACTTCAGGGCAGGGCTTTTCTCCTAAGGAAAATCATCACAACATGAGCTGCTGCTGCATCATCCAGGATTCTGACTGCAGGGGAGAGGCAGGGTGGGCACTTTGCAATACAGAACCACATTTCTCCAGCCTAGAGACCATCTAGGCTAAGCGGGGCAATCTGCAGCTGAGGATCCTTTTTTATTCCAACAAAAACAAGCAATGGCACCACCAGCACTCCATCTAACCACACCCCCCCTGCTCTTGTCCAGCACTTTGTCTCGCGGTGACGCTGAAACAATCCCAGCCTTTTTACCTTACTTAATTTTGCTAAATTCTGCTGTCAAAAATAGTAAATAGGAAGCAAATAGATCACCTCGATCCCACTCATTATTCCCATTGATTTTAAGTCTGGACAGGGCTATTACGATCGCGTTACAAATTGTCTATTTGCAGGAAGAAAAGTTTAAAAAAATGGCAAGTTATCTGTTCTTGACCCAAAGCGATGGGCAGCATTATAACCAGCTGTTCCCCTTCACTCCCGAGGTGGCTGCAGTTAGTGGCAGAACAAATGATCCCTTTTGTGCACTTTTTGCATAAATGTTTGTCAAGTGTCTCAGGGCTTCCCTCACAACGCTGCCTGTTAAGGAACAGAAGTAAAATTCCCTGGAGCAGAAGTGTGTGTGTTGGGGGAGTTATCCACTTAGGCTAAAATCCTCGTCAATATATTTTTTTTTTTGTCTTGGGAGAATCCCCACACAAACAGGAGAGGATAAAATCCGTGATCACCATGCAGAGGGTGGTTGCAGGAGGGACAGGCAGGTGCAGGGAGCACTCCAGCAATCCTGCAGTGGCACAACCTTCTCCAACTGGCAAAAAAAAAAAAAAAAAAAAAAAAACCTGGAGCCCGCATTAAAAACAAACAAAAAAAAACCCCACCCCAAACAACCCCAACAACCTCAAAAGCTTCTGAGCATCAGCCTTGCAGCCAAGCACACCCAGCACACTTCGATTTTGATGTACAGTTTGAAACAAATCAATAGCAGTATAATAATACTCAGCACGCTGTGTAATTTTTATATCATTAGTTTTCATTTTCCGCTCCCCATGCATCAAAAAACTTACAACGGGCTCGTAAAGTTTATTTAGTATTCCATGAATTCCTAATCAGTTTCATTTCATAATGATTCAGAGCGGCCGTTGCCAGGGCCCCGGTGTCAAAAAATCGATAAAACCAACACACTTTTCCTGATGGCGGCTGCAAAAGGATCTATTGTAGGGGAATTATGATTTATGTCTGGGCTGCACCACGAGCAGCGGCAAGCGACAGCCTGGCTCAAGAGCTGAGATGTTCGCCAATAATGATTTATATGCGCTCCTCTCCCTCCCCAGGCCCCCTCCAGGATCCCCACTCTGTGCTCCCAGATGCCAGGAGCAGAGCCTGGCTTGTGTGTGTGTGTGTGTGTGTTGTTGGAGTCCAGGACATCCCTTTGGATGAGCTGGGACCTGGGAAAGGGAATTTGAGCCCTGGAAAGGGGATGTGGAGCCGGTCTAGGGGGTTTGGAGACCTTGGCACAGAGCCCAGGAAGACACTGAGTTTGATCTCAGCCCATAGGAGAAACTTCTAGCACAAGGAGAGGAATTGCAAATGACCAGGAAGTGAAAATAGTAGCTTAGCACAGTAGAAGATGCAAAATTCAGTAGTTTTAGGGTTCTTAGAATAGAGGTAAATGGGGGACAAGATGGTGGGATTTGGGTGGTACCTCGTGTCCCTCTCCTTCCTCCTCGTCCTCCATCTCCTGGGGTGGTGATGATATAAGGTAGTGAGAGTGGATTGGGTCAAAGTAGAAATGACCCTTTTAGTGTAAGCACTAGGCATTGGTATAAAATAGTAAATAACCTGCACGTAACTATCTGTATAAATGTGAGGTGATGTCCCATCGGTGGGCAGTCGCTGTCCGGACCTCGGCTGGGAGCAGAGAAAATTCTGAGATATCAAATAACAAACAACTCGAGAAACCAGAAAACAAGGCCTCGAAGACTCAGCTTCTTTGTACCAACAACTTGAATCTCAGGCGAGAAAACCAACCCGAGAATTGGCATCCCTGGGTGGACATGAACCAACCTTTCGGTTTAACAGCCGAGACGCGTGAGCTGGGCTTGGCTCAGCCAAGCCAGGCTTTGCTCCCTCTCCCAGCAGGGCTCACCCAGGGGACACTGTGCTGCCCCTTTCTCCCCCCTCCTTGCTCCGCTGCCCTTGTCCCCAGGCTCTGTGACAATCTATTCAGCTCCAGATGAGCGCGGGCAGCGTTCGATTTTCAGCTCCGCGCAGAAGGTGCCGATTTATCTTGGGGCACCCGGCTCTGTCAAGGCTGCCCCGGTAGTGGGGAGGGTGGTGGGAGAGTGGGCTCAGTGTGTCACCGAGCTCTGGACACAAACTCTGTGTTAAAGTTAAAGGCTTTTAGGGGAAAATCCTTTTTCTGCGGCCCAGGAATCCGAAATGTGAAGGTTGCGGTTGTTCTCGGTCACAGACACAGAGAAAATTGGGATGTTTGGGGTCAGGAGGGTGAGGATGCTGTGCCGGGGATGTGGAGGAGGCAGCAAAGCACAGGGACAGCAGCGGGTTCTGCTTCATTTCATATGTTAATGGGGTTGGTGCTTCTCCACCGGGGAGAGGCAGGGCCGGGGAGGAGCATTTGGAAACAGAAAGCGCAGGTAGAGCTTGTTGTTACAGTCCTGTTTGCAGAAAGGATTAACAGCATCACTTAGACATCTAAATTAATTTATTGAGGTGCCTTTACTACTCTTTTTCTCATTTCCATAAAGAATTTCCGACAGCCCTGCTCCACAAGGAGCTTCCCTGCCCTCACTCTGCTTCACAAAGCTCTTGATGCTTTTCCAAGCACAATCCTACAAGGCACAGGCCACCTTTCCCATCCTAACTTGAAATATTCAGATGTACAGCAAAATCTTCTCTCACGTCTTCTGAGCTCCAGCAGAAGCTGCAAGGAGGAAGATGTGTTTGGGGAGTCACCATGACCCAACATGAGCACCAGGAGCTCCAGCACAGCCCCCTCCACTGTGCCAATAAAGTAAATTATTGGGGGTTTTTCCTACAGCAGAATCACCCTGATTTATTGTGTACATTAGGCAAGAGAGGGGAGCAAAAAGGGGAGAGATATTCAGAGAATAATCCCCCTGAGCAGAAATCAGGCTCGTGGCCAGCACACAGTTACCCTGAGCAGACAGTGCCCTCACACTCACACTTTTAGCCTCTGGTGATCACATAAAAATGCTCAGTTTTGGGGCTGGCTGGAGGAAGGAGTGCACACAACCTTCCACGAGGACAATTCATACAAAACATCACCTCCCTTCCCTCTGATAATCATGTTAACAATTCTCTGCTTCTCTGTTAAAACACGGACTTGAAACTTTCTTAGAAGAATAAAGCTGAGCTTCACAGGCAGCTCTAAAAACTCTGCTTGCTCCTTCTATGAATACATTCAGCGAGAAGGTTGAAAATTAAGTATTCAGCACGAGCTGCTCAGCAAGTCCCCAGTAAACAAAGGGGAAGTTTAAGTTGGAATTATGCCACTTGGTTAATAACAAGCAGTTATGATGAGATGATTCAATAGCCTGGGTGAAATGAAGGTCCCAGAGACAGTATTGCCTCCATTTATTTACACACCTCGTGTTCACACACACACACGCACTGTTTGCTGATTATCTTGGGAAAGCAAAGGTTGAGAGCCGAGTTTCTCCTGCTCTCCCTGCTCCAGCCTTTGTGAATTGAGAGTACATCAACTGCCAAAGCACTCTGAGGCACCCAAGGGTGCTGCTGTTCTTATTTGGGGAGCAATTCCACGAAAAAGCCTCCCTGGAACACAGCATCCTCTAACAGGAACATGCAGACAATTACACCAGTCTCTGACACAACAGTTGACAGGCATTTGCTGCCAGCATGGAGCTGAGTCTAAACCAGAAGTAATTAGCCACCAGCTTTTCAAATTTTGTATATGTTTTCTGGAGCAACAAAACCGATTTATTTATTTTTAAATTGGGCTGGCGAATGGTGGTGATGTAGGGAAACTGAAGCCACTGAAGGAGGCTTTGTACAGTCATACAACGAGCAAGTTTCACTCTCTTCTCTCTCCCTGAGTGAAGCCCATAAGAAAGAGGTCTGGTGCAAGGTTTGGAGGTGAGAAGGAGCAAAACGTAGACAGGATTGAGAAAAGGTGAAAAAGGTAGTTCAGAGGGAAAACATGCATGCAAGGAGTGAGGGTGAAACTCTTCCAGTTCATAGTAGCAGAGTCTTCTTTCCATGTTCACTCGATGTTATCCCGACCAAACAGACAGTTTAAGCAGACTTATATCAACTACTACCACTATGCCTGATTTTCTTTACTAATAGCAGAAATAAAAAACTAATATCCTTACCACAACATTATTAATCACCTAGCACACATTTTGCCAAAAGCCAACTTTATAATATGCATTTATAACAATTGCAAGAGGAGCTTTGCAGCTACAAACTCCTCCTGTCCACTCACAGCTCACTCGCTTGGGCTGCCCCCAAGACTTTGAGCAAAATCTTCTCAGCAAGGAGTGAATTTTTCTCAAAATCCACCTGAGACTCCCCATGAGTGAGGGGACAATAACTGGGCCAGCAGATAGCACACCTGCACACGAAGAATTATGCTAGAAAAGGTAAAATCCCATTTTATCACCTTTGAATTTAACCCAGGAATTACTGGACAGAGTCACTAAGACCTGAAATCTTATTTATAAGGCATTTTTCAGAAAGACAAAAAGACCTGCACCGACAACATAATTGCATTTTGGTTGGCATAAGTTAGCAATTTCGGTACAGCCACATTAAAAAGAAAATAGAGCTCCCTTCCCCTCAAAAAAAAAAAAA
>VWZU01018811.1:144692-154791 GCA_013397095.1 Sterrhoptilus dennistouni
GTAGATGTTGTTTAGAACTGCACTTTTTACTACGTGGTGGGGGAAGCAAACTGGCTAAAATATTGAGATTTAAGGGGAAAAAAATAATCATGGGTTTATGTTGCCGGGCTCCCAGCGAATATTTCCAGCATATTTCACCATATCATTGCACGGTGGGCTCTGTTCCTGCTGCCAGAATGGATGTTCCATCATTTCTATAGTGGGCCTGTGTGACATTCATTAAGTGCAGCTACAAAGGGAGAGGGTTAAACAGCGCGGCCTCTTTTCTCTGATTTGGTCATACATCAGCAGGAGCTCCAGGTTAAATGCCCAGGATCCTGCAGCAGATGGATCGGGAGAGGCACGGAGGCAGATACTTCACCCCACACTACTTAACCCAGGGAAATGAGTCTCGGAGTCGGTGTCACGGTAAAATATGGAAGCTCACTCGGATAATGTGCAGTTGAAAATTTTTTTTTATTATTTTTTTTTTCTCCCCCAGCCCTTTAGAGGCGGCAGCACGTTTAAGATCCCGCACACCCCCTTGTGCAAACTGCCAGCTCGCTCCTCCACAGAGCTTATTTTGGAGGGTAATTTGTCTTTATTGACTATCAAATAAGAATTTAAACCCACAGTGCAATCAGTGGTAGAAGCCCCAAATATTTCTTCTTCGCTCCAAGACAAACTGCGCACGGTGAGGTTTATTTTTCCTCGCCCAAAAGTCCTTTTGAAATATCAGAGTGGACACTTTACTTTAAAGATATCACCCCACTGTGCTTTGTGTGGGTCTGAAGAACAGGTCACACACTTGCCTGTTCCAGGAGAGCTCTGGGAGCCCTCCCAGTGCCAGGTGCTGCACCAAGTGGATTTCCTGCCCTGTCTCCCAAAAGTTGTGCACCTCCTCTGAGATTTCTGTCCCATTCCTGACTGCTGTACTCCCAGGTGTTTGTTTCTAGTTCCAATTCTCAGCCATTTGTCACCCTAAAGGCAATGCACATCTTCAGCTGTGCAGTGTTTCAGTGTTCTGGATTAGCTCAGCTCCACAATGTGCTCCTCAGAAGTTTGTCCAGAACCCAATTCCAGCACCTTTTGGGAAATGCACTATTTAAAGTCCTGTCAGCAGGATACTGCCACTGTGGCACGTTTGCAATGCATCAGCCGAAAGATATCAGTCCTGCAGGTCAGAGGTCCCACCTGAGTTTTTTCAGTAGTGGCTGAAGTGGTTTCATTCTTTAAAGCTAAATTCAAAGTTTTACTATCCCAGTTCACACAGAGAGGAGGAGCAGGGTAAGGGTAAAGACACAGTGCTGAGAGATCAAGAACAAAGCACTCTGTGCTGCCTGCCTTAGTTTATTCCATCCCTCCCTCCAGAAAAAAAAAAAAAAAAAAAAAAAAAAAAAAAAAAAAAAAAAAAAAGAGTAAAACTCAGAATTCAGCTAATCAATGCAAAGAGACACAATTAACACACCAGAGTGTTGGTACATGGGCACACACGACCATAAGGCAGTGCCAACGATTCACATTCTGACATGGACAAACAACCATGGAGTTGTGACCATTTCCCTTAATCCTAATTGAAAATCCAGAGCCCTGCACCATCTATTGTGTTTTTTAATATCTCAGACATAATTGCTAATCAAAGCCTCACGCGGCGGGGCCGGTAGGAAGTGGATCCATGTCCTCAACACAAAATTTTCATGTGAGCTGGAGGAGTGGGAAGATGCAGGGACACCTAATTTCCACCTTGCAATCCAGCTCCATCTGATGAAAAAGATTGCCCAGCAGTCAAAAATCAAAGTCACACTGTCCTGGGGAGAGGCGGAACGGTGACAGGTCCGAGCATGCCGGGAGAGCAGGCATGCAGGCAAGTGAAAATTTGGTCTCCACTAGGTGTGGAAAGTCAATGTTATTTGTTTTTTTTTAAAGTTATTTTAGCAAACATGTAGCTTTTGTTCTCTTATCAAGACTGATTGGACGCACGGGGGGTTCCGCTATCTTATTAACCTTACCAAGCCTCTGCCATTTTATCTTATTGTAAAAAAATTATTTCTGTTCATTAGTGCCAACTCCACCAGAAGAAATCCAGTTGGTTTTCCCCAGCCTGTGGTGGTTACAGCAGTGCACGATTTGTTCCCTTCTGACAGAGGAAAGAAATCCATACAGAAGGAAAATAATTCAGTGGCAACTCTTTATCACTAAAATATTTAACATCTAAAAGCATTTTTAAAGCTAACGCAGCACACACATAATTAACAGCTCGCCTCGCTAATTAGGTGACTCCTCGCTAATGAGGTAGCAATAAGCTGAGCAGCAGTCACAGAATGTGCAGACAGGGTCTTTCCAGGCAGTTTGCTACTTCTGTCAAAACAACCAGCAACACTTTTCCCTTCCCAAAGAGCTTTTTCCATCCTCCAGAGCGACATTTCTCAGCCCGGGGAGCTCCGGGTGAGCTGTGCACATCTCACTCACATCCCCAGATGTGCCTGCACACCTGGAACAGGATTTACAGCATCCCTTGGCCAGGTTTTCTCCCAAAGGAAGGACAATCCCTGGGTGTTTTGGTGTCATCACGCACTGGGCAATGCACCAGACTCCAGTGTCCCAGGATAGGTGACACATTGGGAGAGAAAGTTCACAAACCCGAGCTTCTGGTCCTCTCTCTTGTTGGGTTCAGCCAATCATAAATTATAAATGCATATTATAAAGTTATAAATGTATATATATATATGTTATATATGTTATATATGTATATTATAAAGTTGGCTTTTCGCAAGATGTGTGATATATGATTAATAATGTTGTGGTAAGGATATAAGATACAAGTTTTTTATTTCTGCTTTTAGAAAATCAGGCATAGTGGTAGTAGTTGATGTAGTCTGCTTAAACTGTCTGTTTAGTCAAAATAACATCCAGTGAACATGTAAAGAAGACTCTGCTATTGACACACCAACTATCAGCATCTCCCATCTGAAGAAAGCACAGACCAAAGCCCAAACTAAAAGTGATAATGAAGACACAGCCATGAAACACACATACTCTAAAAAGGTGAACCCAAAGAGGGACCGTGCAAAACAGTTCCTAAAATATGGAAACTAATTTATAGAAAAATATGAATATTCATCAAACTGATGCAATAGAAAAAGGATTTAATGAGTGTCTCTGATATGGCAGAGTGTAGACTTAGCTGAGTGCAAAGTCACCCAGCCAGCCGTACTTTGCTTTTTTATCTCCTAATTGTCTTAATTTTTTATTAAATCTATCTCTTAAAATTTACCGAAAAAGTGAACCTCGTTTTTCACAAGCCCTACAAGCTGCTCCTTGATTCCTGATCCAGTGCACAGAGAGGAGGATAGAGACAACGGAGCTGCTCAGGAATCCTCTCCCACCTCCATCTGATCACTGTTATCATTTAACTGTCCCACACCACAGGGGAAAAACAATATTTAATGCCTTTGATCCAAACTGAAAACACCGATATAAAGACCAGAAAAGCTCCAAAAATTGAGTTTTCCTATGTTGTTGTATTCCAAGTGCCTCTCCACCTTCCAGAAAGGTTCCTTCACATCCCTGCCAGAACAAGCTTTAACCTTGGCAGTGCCCAGCCCCTGTGGTGCTGGAGGGGACCGTTAGTGCATCGAGCAGGAGCTGCAGCTGCTCCGCTCAGAGGAGCAGTCTCAGAGAGCAGGAACAATTCTCATCAGATGCTTAAAAGCATCTCACACTCACGAGAGCTGATTTCCAGTCAATATCCAGTCTCTTGGAAGTAATTGCGTTGGATAGCGAGACGGTTGATGGTGACGGTTGGTTGTTCCTTTAATGAAACTGATTTGGGAAAATTCAGATAAACTTTGGGTCTGGGGTTTAAAATAAAGGAAGGAAATAGATGGAGGCCAGAACAGGAAACCAGATGAGCTCTAAAGGAAGATCAGGGTTCTTTGCTGCCACTGACAGCTGCTATTTTAACAAGCTTTGTAGCATTTAACTCTCATACACATATTTTTTTTGGCCAAGGCTGCAAATCTTACATTGCTATTTAGGCTGGAGATAATTCCAGGACCAAAGTGATCTTGAAATAACATGTTTTAAGGTAGAAATGCTGCCTCAACTGTGAAAGGTGCTGCTAACAGTAAAATCAGAGTGAAAAGGGCAGGAGCTGGACCATTTGTGCCTCCTATGGCCAATACCATGTTCATGTCAAGGTAACAGATTTCCATGGAGTGCCCAATACGGAATCAATAAAATCAACCTTCAGTGGTGTTGAACTTTGCATTGTGTAACGACAATGGCTCAAATTGAATTTTAATTCTTTTAATTATAGTGGCTCTCAGAGGCCACATCACGGGAGGATTTGGTTCATCAAGGAAAAAGAAGCCACAACAGCAGCTGGCAAAAGATGTCAACATCAGATATTTGCACAAGAGGCATCCTGGGCTTTATCCTTGACAGAATAGCCAAAACCCAACTGTCTCTTGGCTAAAAAGCAAGCCTACACTTTCTTTTCCAGGGGTTCTTCACAAGTAATAGCTGCTTTTATAAAAGAAAAAAAATATATAAACCCTTAAACTCCATTTATACCATCCTTAAAAATAAAATAGACAAGGGAGGGAGGGAAGGAAAGGTTAAGGGATTAAACTTTGCAGATGCTTTGCACAGCCTGGCTAAAGCTCTGGAAAGACCATCTCAACCTTTGATCCCTTTGGGGAAAGAAGCAGTTATTTGAGCAGGCTTTTTAGGGACACATGCTGGGGACATCTGTGTCACCAAACCCTAATCAAGGCAGACCCAGAGCGCTGCAGCAATTTGTGTTCCAGGATTCAGACAAGAATATGAAATTCCTGATGGGATAACTAGCTACCTGTAGGGGCATGGATGAGTTTCCTGGATAGATTGTGAATGAGTGACAGTTTAATCCAGGTTTTTTCCATGTCTGTTTTTTACAGGGTTTTGTTTTTGTTTTTTTTTTTTCTTCTTTAAATCTAAGGAGTCTTTAAAAGCGATAGATGTTCAATAGCTTGGGTGAAATGAAGGTCCCAGAGACAGTATTGCCTCCATTTATTTACATACCTCATGTTCTCACACACACACAATTCCCATTCTGGGCATTACCCGGAAGTTCAGCAGCTTCAGGAGGAAAATTACTGTTTTGCTCTCTGAATTTCCATCTCCCCCCTTTTCCCAACTTGAAGCAACATTAACGGAACATTCTCTATGTTTGCACATGAGTGGTCCAATATGAGGTTAGAAATAAAAAAAAAAAAAGAGTGTGAGGTTAAAAAAAAGTTTTAAAAGCTCCACAGATGACCAAACACATCCTTAGGGTTTTTTTTCTCTTATTCTCCAAATTATCCACACAGCAAAAAAAAATGGGAGTGGGCAGTCCAGTTGTTTCAACAGCACAGACTAACACAGGCCTGTGGCACGAGGATAAATTCTGCCCTGAATTAACAAGAGCAATAGTAACTGGAGTCTCGGAGAGCACTGTCAATATTTGCTCCACTTGTCATTGACAGGGAGCACAAATCCTGTGGCCTGAGCACATTTCCCAGCCTCTGAGGCAGACAGGCTCTGCACAGGGTGCTAATGAGATCTGCACCCTCAGAGACCTGCCCAGGCATGGTCCTTAGGGGTGGGAGCAGCTGGGTGAGCAAAATCCCACTGCTGTCATGGGAAATGTCCTGGCTAAAGTGACACCAGGCAGCAGCAGCAGCATCTATTCCCTGTTAGAGGTAAATGCTTCACGAGGACAGGTATTCTCCTGGGAGCACCTCTCCGGTGTGAGAAACATTTTACAGCGTTACAGGAACCTCCATAAATTATCCTAAACCCTTGTAAATTATTTTTTTTTACTTCCCTTTGGCTCCTGCCTGAGAGACACTGGCACTGACAGGGAGTTCCCTGTGAATTTCTGAAAGCAGTTGTAACATTTGCATGCTGATAACGTTTTCTGAGCTGTGTTTGTTGGAGTCTGAAAGGCTTTTCCCAGTCTTTCCTTTCCTGGATGCACAGCCAGCAGTATTTCCTTGGCACATTACTGAATTTATCCTTCCTCCCTCTCCAGCAGAGGGAAATAACTGTGGGGAAACTCTTCTAGCAGGATGCAACACCCGAGGCAGGAGTTTAAGGTGGCCACATTGATGAACAGGTGCTTCTCTGGCAGGGAAATTCCTTCTGATTTACTAAATTCACACAGCAAACTCAACACTGCCAGTCCAGGCTGGGTTTTTCAGCTGACCTCCTCAGCCTTTGCAATAGGGTGGGATAGGAGAGAACCAGATTTTCTCTGTGCATCCCCTCACACAGGAGCAAAGCTGGGCTGCTGCCTGCTCTGCTGTTCCTGCATTTCTCGGTGCTGCAGGGGCTGCCCCAGGCACACAAGGGCTCTGCAGTCTGAGAAACCATCCCTGTACCATCAAGAAACACCATTTGAACCCTGGATGAGCAGTCCCATTTCGTTAGAGCAATCCAGCTGCACCTAATTCAAACAGCAATGAGCTTGCTGTCTGCTTTCTTACATTACTTCTTCCTGAATCCTTCTGCTCCACTCTACATCAAGGGGGGAGGGAAAAAAAAAAAAAAAAAATCATTTCTTTCCTCCAGAGCTAATTCCCATACACTGCAATGAGAGAAATGCAATGTTCTGAGCAATAAAAGCTGGAAAGTGGAATTATTTTCTGCACCATTCAGATGGAAATGAAGCCTAGCCTCAATTCTGCCACCCACCTGGAGCCATGGTATGATCCTATAGATCTTTGGATCAATACTGCATCATAGCTACAAAACTAGAAGGGGGGGGGGGAAAGAAGAGGCACGAAATCAAGGAGTGTAAATTTTAACTAAATGAGTTCTGTAAGGGTTTCCCCCCTTCATTGCCACTCTTTGGGAATAAAGTACAGCATCGAGCCAGGGGACAGAGCGTTTTGCTCCCTTCAGAGACAGCTGGTGTTTAAATTCTAAGAGCCATTATCCCTCACCCCAAATAAACGCACCGAGATTATGTTGCATATTTTCCGTTCGACTGTGTGTGGAGAGAACAAGGGAGAGCGAATACACCCCCGTATTATTTCTTAATGACTCACTAAATTGCAGCATCTCCACGGGAGGAGCTGTTCGAGCCGCCTCTCCCTGGCTCCCCATCCACCCCCAGCACTTTGTTCCAGGCTACCAGATGAGTTTTCTGCCCACACAGCAGAGAGATGAGGAGCGACAGGGGGTTGTGTTTGTTTGCTTGTAATTTAGGGGCTGCCTTACATCACAGCACGTAGCTGAACACGCCATGGGCAGGGAGGGAGAGGATGCTCGGTGCTGTTTTCCCAAGTGCCCCATTCTCTGGGCTCTCCAGGGACAGCTCATTTGTGCCTCAGGGATTGTTATTTCACGGGCTTGGGGACATGGGCTCCAGGGAAGAGCTGCTCAGAGTGATAAAAGGGAATAAAAATCTCCTTCCATGGATTCATTTCGAGCTCTGAGGCTTTCCCACCTGGAAACTCCTTGTTGCTCTTCTCCAGAGGAGACTGTGGCTCCTACTCTGGAGTTGGCCCAGGCACAGAGAGCGCTGGGCTGCAGAGGGCTGCCAGTCCCACACACCCAGAGGCCAGAGAAGGAGGAACAAACCATCCCAGCCATAAAAACCCTTCACTTTTTACCCGGCAGAAACACAAGGAGCCAAAAAACACAGCCTGCTCCAAACGCAGGAACATCACATTGCTGCAGCCACATCCTCACCCACCTCCTCACATCCCTGAGAAAAAGGAATGTCCAACCTTTCCTAGGAGATAAACCACATGTAGGAGCCTCACACCCAAGCCTGGCAGCCAAGGCAGCATCTTCCCAAAGCACACACCAAGCAGGTCATGCTGCAGCAGCCTGCCACAAGCACCTCTCACCCCACTGGGTCCCCCCCAGGTCCTCTTTTATTTCCTGGGTAACCACCCACCATTGGAGGTTCCATAGCAGTGAGTGTGAACAGGTTTGTCTGGTCCCTTCCTGATGCCCATCCAGCCCCTGGCCTCTCCTCAAAAGCCCAGGGTTTGGGCTGGTGCATCAAAGAACAAGTTGCAGTGGTTGATGTTGTGTCCTGGTTCATACCTGAGACTGGTGTGGTGAATGTCCTACCTTTCCTAGGAGATAAACCACATGTAGGAGCCTCACACCCAAGCCTGGCAGCCAAGGCAGCATCTTCCCAAAGCACACACCAAGCAGGTCATGCTGCAGCAGCCTGCCACAAGCACCTCTCACCCCACTGGGTCCCCCCCAGGTCCTCTTTTATTTCCTCTCCTCAAAGGCCCAGGGTTTGGGCTGGTGCACCAAAGAACAAGTTGTAGTGGTTGATGCTGTGTCCTGGTTCATACCTGAGACTGGTGTGGTGAACAGGGCTGTATTCATCACCTTCCAAATCACTGATGTCCTTCTACAGCAGTGCAGCTCTTCTCTGTAGGGCTGCTCCCCTCTTTTTCTTGTTCAGTCAGGAGTTTCACAAGATCTGATCCTCTCCTCAAGTCCAAGCTCCTGAAGTCCACTGAATTCAGCTGCCCTTTGCTTTAATAAACAAAAACAAGTCCTTAATCTTCCTACCTGATAGGAAATGCCAAGAGATAAAGATCCCTGACACCCACAGTGCAGTCCAGAAGAGCCCACACGTTGGGGTTTTTTTAGCATCCAGTAATTCCTGAGTTATTCCATGACTGTGAATGCCCACAGTTACTAAAAGTGTAACACTGAGCCCAGACCCTTCACAGCTGCACCCAGCAGTGACCAGCCCTGACTCCTCAGTGGGACACACACAGACAAAAGTCCAAAAGACAGTCCAAAACAGGGCACAGAAGTTCATTCTCCTGGATTTCCTTCCAGGTTCCTAATCCAGGAGCAATGTTTATAACCCTGGGTTTATTTCTGTGGTGTCCCCAAACACTCCAGCTAATAGAGATGAACCTCCTGGTCCCAGTTTATCTTTTCTCCTTTATGCCAGTGTTTAATGCCTTCTTTCATCCACGTCAGTAATGAATCATCTGGTTTTGTATGATTAGGGTTATGAGCAGCTCAGTTCTTGTACAGTGGAACATTGGGGCAGGGATACAGATGCCCATAGGACAGAGATAAGGATTCATGAAAGAGGAGACTGGGTTGATTCAAGAGAAATGCATTTAAAAATGCATTAGTGAAGAGCAACAGAATGAACATGCTTGATGAATATTTTAAGTGGCCAAATATTAAAAGTATGTGTGTGTATATATATATATATCCACAAAACCAAAGGCAGTGGTTTTAATGTCCAACCAATCTGTCATTTGCATCACTGCTGGGATTTATCTGAATTTATCTGAATTTAGGGGGTGAGTCTGTGAGGTACTTCATTGCTGGGAGAAAAACCCAGACACATCCACACATATTTTTTTTAACACTTCCCTGGGCACTCTGCTCCAAAGCTTTACAATCCTTTCCATGAAAATCTTCCTCCTGATATCCAACCCAACCCTCTCTGGTGCAAGTTCTGGCCATTTCCTTTCATCTTGTCTCTTCTTTGGGAGGAGAGACTGAGCTCCCACACCACAACCTCCTTTCAAGAAGCTGCAAAGAGCTACAAGGAGCTCCTAAAACCTCCTTTTCTCCAGGCTGAGCAGCCCCAGCTCCTTCAGCCCTCCTCCTTGTGCTCCACAAGGCTTCCTCCACCCACAGACAAGAGCAGCATCCTCATTACCAAAAGCAGACGAGGCTTCTGCCAGCTCAGAACATCTCACAAACACTTTTAATTAATTTTTCCAGCATGCGGGATGAGTAAACACACCATTGTTGATGCTGTCAGCTGCCTGATATAAGTCCCAGACCTCTTTCAGTTTCACTCAGAAATACTCTGACCTCTGTCAAAAACTCATTGACAATAAGGTCTCTCCAAGTAAATGTTTGCAGCAGCAACAAAGGAGGAGGTAATAGTCTGCCTGCTCTGCATACAGGAGGCACAATACTGCCTCGGATTTTTATGGTAATTTCTTCAGATACAGTATCAAGCTTTGGCGACTTTTTAACTGCTGAATTACAGTCCTATTTCTCCCCAGGAATCCTGAAATCTGGGTTCCAGGCGGAAAAAAACTCCTTCGATAGATTTTTGCACATTGCAAACCCCGCC
>VWZU01018812.1:0-17267 GCA_013397095.1 Sterrhoptilus dennistouni
GACAGATACGCGAAGCAACACCAAACCAAACAAATTTTTTTAAAAATCAGCATGAGTGGTGCTTTTCTCTAAGGGCGTTTTAGCCTCAGATGAAAGATCAGCCGTGTAGATAGCCTTATTACAATTGCTGAAGAGGTCATATAGTCATGTTACAGCACTGTTGTGATGAAGGCAATAGGCCCTGATATGAAGTGGCATATTTGAAATTAAGCACACTGTCTCCTGAGTGTCACTTCAGGGCTTCCCAAGTGAGGATGGCTCCCCTTCCATGGTTCAGGAACTCAGATTACATACAACAGACTCTGCTCTGCCTTCAACAGAGCCAGAAATAGTATTGAACTTGCTTCAGTTTGTTCCTGTTCACATGCCAGGATATGCTTCTAACATAATGCAAACTTCATGGTTTTGGTGGGGATGATTAATAGGATTCTCTGTTACAAATTCCTGCTGTGAAACTTTCTGGCATATTAAGAGTGGCAGAAGCCCTAACAGCTCTGGTTTTCCTCCTGAAACATCTGCTATGAATGGAATTTGGGGAGGGACTGGTTGAAAAGAGAAATACAGGATTCATTGCTAAAAGTAAAACTGTGTGGAGATAGTTTCTGACCTAAAGCAAGTATTATGTCAGCATACTCAGCCCAGAGTGTATTCCACAAAAGAAGTATAATGTTTAAATAGAAAAGAAAAATTCAGTACCTTTTCCCTGATGGGACTTTGCCTTCATTCATATTCTGCACTCAGGGAACATGCTTGTGCTATTCAAATCCTTACAGTTTAACTAAAGGCTCAGTAGGGAAAGTTCAGCAACTCTGTTCAGCTCAGATAAGCACTGCAGAGCCCAACGTCCTGTGTAAACCTGATTAAGATGTTACAGGCATTCAGAAATCCACTGTGTGCCTTCACCACCTCATGTTTCTTTGTTCTTCCCTGACACCTGAACAAGGCTCTGGCACAATGCAGCCCTCCTTCTGTCCTTTCCCTTGGCCATTCATTGCATAAAATCCCTGCAGTCATTCCCTGCTGGTGGCAGACTGTTCTCCAAATAACTTTAATTTGTAGAAAAGTTTTTGTGTCTCATTGGCTGTAAAAATATCAACACTGGTCTTACATGTTTACTTTTAGATTATCCGTATGACTGAACATTCTCCTAATTTTTATGCATCAAACTTTAATGTTTAACCATGCATGGAAGAAGCCATTCTCAAGCACGTGTATCTTCAGATATTTTTTTCTTCTTTGTTATTACATTTCAGCCACCATCTCCAAGAGTCAGCAAATCAGTTAAAATCAGTCTTGCAAAAATGTCTTCCAGTGCAGGGTTTCTTTTGGGGACTGTTTGTGGCTACTGATTAATTGTCAGTTCAGTCCTACTTGAATGTTCCACAATTTTACCTGTGTAGCTGTTTTAGTGTAAACAATACCACTAAAGAAGGTTAACATCTGCTTTTTTATCTCGTGTCGATCAGTTTACTTGAATACTCCTAGAACCAGTTGAACTCCCAGCTTCTTTCCAGCTCATTCCTCTGTTGGTTGATGTGTTTCTTTCTTTACTGAACACATAGGGGAGTGACCTGCGGGAAAGGTGAAATCCTCTCAGTCCTTTATCAATCATCTCAACTATTTTTACAATTTTCTATAGAACTTCTTGGTCACATCGTGCTGCAGAGAGATCGGCTGTCAGGGTACTTGGCAGTACCATGTGTAAATTGTGAATACTTTACAGTTTTTAACTACTGGCTTGTAATGCTAATATATAAGAAATTGCCATATTTGTTGTAAAAAAAAATGCTTTATTAAAAAAAAAAAAAAAAAGAAAAAAAAAAGTCCATGAATTTAAGGTTTGTTTTTGTTGCACTTTTAAATAAACAAAGAGATAACATAACTGGAATTCAGCTTGTACAATTAAAGGCCAGTCTGAATGCCAAAATTAATCCTTTGTGGTTGTTCAAGGGCCAAATGAGTGAATATATAATAGAATCTGCCAGTGATGATTTCAAAAACCAGACTGTAAGTGATAAAGAGGTAGCAGAGTATGAAGAACGTACCTGTCAAATCTATTGTTGTATCTGTATTTGATATCAGTCTTGCACAGAATAATCTTTGATTGATAGTGCTATTTAGAAATACAGTAAAAAGTAATATAATGTTCAGTATCGCCTATTGTCATGCACTTGTCAGCCTGTTTATATTTTGTGCTTTGTATTTCCTTCATTTCTTTCATTTATAGATTTTAAATGATGATAAGGCTAAAATGAAGTCATTAAAATGATAATGCCTTCAAAGGACTCTATTTTTCCATTCTTATTCATAACAATTAGTAACTTATCCCATGGTTAATCCATTTAGTTTAAATAGTGGGTATCAAGAATATAAATGCTGCACAGAAAGTATAATCAGGAAAAAAGATGATACAAATTTAAAGGAACCCCATCAAAGCAAAAAAAAGAGATCAATTTTATTTCAATAGTTAGAACAATGCAAATATAAGTGTAAATCTAGCAAAAAATTTGTGTTCCCACCCCACTGTAAAATCAAAATTTAACACTTTACTGAATGCCCATTACATTTTAACAGATTTTCTAGACTGAATTCTGCTTCTGCTAGAATGGCAATATTCTTTTTGACTGCAGCATGGTTTGGATCAATCAGCCTTACTCAATTTGCATCTAATGATTTTACTTCTGTTGTATAAACAAGGCCCTGGTCAAAAATCATCTGTTGTCTTAAAAATTAAAGGAGAGAAAATGCTGAGAGTAGTGATTTTTAGCCAAAAAAGGCAATTACTAATGATGCTAGCATTGGGATTGAGTTTGTCGTTAAACCTTGTAAAAAAAGACTAAACTAGTGACAGTGTGAAAACATTAGAAGAAAGTGGTTTAAAATGAAAGTTTCACTCAAATTTGAGATAAAATTGTCTATGCAAGAAGGTTTTGGTAAAGATTGTTTTTTTTCCTTGTTACGATTGCTCTGGGGAGCAATTCTACTTACTGATTTTAGAAACCTTAAGATGTAGAGATCCAAAGAGTCCTTTGCCATTCTTTTTATGAGTGTAATTTTTTTTTTAAAGTGTCATTTTAAACTAGGAGATCTGTGTGGTTTCTCTATCACAGCATGTATATGCTACTTGCAGGAATGTAAGAAGAACGAGTGACTCTGCCTACTTTTTTGCCTTTATTCACAGGAAATAAAATTTCATCCTTAAACAAATAACTTCTGCACACCTTTCCCATACTAGCAAGCTTTCTTTGGAAAAAGTGAGAAATGATGTGGTGGGGGGTTGGATAGTTCTAACGGTTATCCCAAGTTTATATTTTTTATTACATTTCAATTGTTAAATGGTTTGTTCCATGTTTCTCCCCATGTTCCCGCCCAGTTGGTTTATCCCTAGGTTGTTCACTACTTTTCCGTTATCTGTCAATCTTTAGTTATGTAACTCTGGGCTCTGTCAGTCACCCTAGGGGTTCTCCCCCTGCCTAGAAACTTCTAGGAGAGGTCCCGAGTGATTGGTTGGAGTCAGGGGTTCCCCCTCCCTAAAGTTATGTTATTGGTTGGGATATTGATGGACGTTCTCTGAGCCACACCCTGAGTTCCTGTGACTGGTCCTTTGCTCTGCCCTCCCCTTGTACTTCCCCCAGTTGAAAGTTGATGCACTCAGATGCTTGGGGTCTCTTCGGAGTCCCGGCCCTGGGGGTGAAATAAACCTCAGCTTGTTGGTTCACTGAAGAGTCCCGCTCTTTGTCTGCCCGCACCATCGCAGTGGCTCTGCTTCTTTAGCTAAAAGGCTCTGTGTTGTGGAGGTGACAGGGCTGATCAGTGCCCACAGCACTTGGGAAGAGAAGCAACCTCCGCAAAATACAATGAAGATCAAGAAGCTAGTGACTCACAGAATGTAAATGCCGAGTCTATTTGATCTCATGTACTTCTTCTATCACAAAATATTTATCTGAAGATGTGGAAAGGGACATAAGGTATTTTTAAGAAAGGGAACCTTCAAAATGTCTTCAGGATAGCCTTTGGAATTCTTAATTCCTTTGTAGAAGAACTCCTATGCAAAAAAAACCTAAATAAATGAATACCGCCATGATCACTACCACCCCCACCAAAAAATCCCAACCCACAAAGCAACAAACCAAACACCAAAAGAACCCCCAACTACACCTTTTGTGTTATATTTCTACAATTCTATACTCTTCATCTAGGTCTAGCAACTTCTGAGATGGTGAAATTAAATAGTTACTTTTATGTCTGATAGAGATGGCTTCATATTTTGCTTGACTTTAAAGCCTCTAAAATTCTATTAAAACAGCTGCAAAAAGCTTGGCATTTGTCTGCAACTCTTGTTAGTAGGATTTTTCCTAGAAGAGAACCTTTTTACTGTTAAAAATTGCATATATTAGGGGTTATGGAACAAATCCCATATGAATTCCAACTTAAAAATTTGAACTTTATATGTGGTAGAAGACACACTGAAGTTAATGATAAATAATTTGGCATGAAAAAGAGGAATCAACAAGCTATAGGTGATTATTTGACTATTTCTTTGTATTTTCTTTGTGATGCATCCACAAAAGCGATTGTTTCACCCTGTTAAACAAGGAGATGTGGGAATTAGGTCTTTACGGGATAAGCGATTGAAATACAGTTGTCTCAGGAATTCTGTAAGGTTCTTTGATGAATGAAAATACTTTTTTTGTTGCAGATTATTTCTGAAAACATTGCATACAGAATTATCATCATAAGACATGCATAACACATAGATTTATATTCAAAAGAATAAGTTTTGAATTTATCATTTTTGAACCAAAACTGGAGACTTGCTGCACTGTTGGATAAGTTGATAACAGAATAGTTTAAATCCATCACTCTCCCAGTCTAAGTAGTCACCCATTTAAGTGCACACTCTTGGAATTAGCAACTGATATTTCTTCAGTCTAGATATGCACTTCCAGTGTAAAAATCCCAAACTGGTAAAGATAGGGAAAAAATATAGAAACTTGCCCAGAGTATTATAGAAGAAAAAATACTGACTTCTTTCCCAATGTACAATCTGATAATTGCCTTCCTGACAGATAAGAATTTCTCCATGGAAAGTAAGTGAAATATCTGCAAGGAAAGGAGGGAAGATTCATATTTACCACTTCTGAATACTTCATGTAGACTTTCCAATTAACCAGCTGGTTTTCCTACATTTATTTTTTCTGGTCAGTATAGATTTTGTTTCAGGGAGTCTGATTCAAAGTGGAAGACTGTCGCCCTAATCCTTAGCCTTCTGATGATTGTTTACATATTTTTCTTTGGAGTCTCTCAAAACAATGTAGATTGTTTTCATTCCTCTCAGTGATGGACTTCTGAATTGACCACTGGGGTCAGAGAGGTGTTTCTCTCATCTGCCAGTCCTCAACCAAATTCCTAATACTATAAAACCCTAAATCATAATAAACTGCCTTCTTTTCCTCACTTCAACCTGATGGGTGAGTGTGGTCCTTTTTGTGTCCCTAACTGTGACAGAGGACTAACCTTTTCATGATTATCTAATTAATTAGAGCTTTAGAGCTGATGAAAAGGCTCTTGGGAATGCACTGGGGACAAGGAGTTACCCTGCAGCCTGGAATCAAAGAATATGAGATAGTATGTACCAAACTCAGGCATCTTGTTCATTAATTCTGTAGCATCTTTGAGTGGGATATGGCATTTTCATCATCATGGTTGTTACTGAAGGTCAGCTAAAGAACTGTGGTGACTGTACAGTGTTCTGGCCAGGAGTTCTCTCACATGAAATCAAAGGTTACACTGTCCAGACTGAAGTTGGGAAAATGTAAATATAATTCTTTAATATACAAATAGATTTATAGCAGAGAAATGAGACAATCATGGGTGGAGGAGGGATGCCAATGAACAGTCCCTTGCTTTTATCTCCTACAGATTATAGAGATCCCTAAACTAAATAACCTGGGAACAGCTCTCCTCTTTTCATGTTTGGATTCCTTGAGCTGAAGCAGTGTGAGGAATACAAAACACAAACATATCTACAGTTTTTTTAGGATTTCAAGGAGAGCAACAAAAATGCATTTCCAACTAAAATGAACCAGCTGGTCAGGTGGAAAAAGCTTTTGGGTACAAATTAACAGAAACTTCATAAATCTGTTAGTTCCTTTGCCTACTAACTCTTCCCTCATGAGCTGATATTGATGACTGAAAAAAAAATGAAAAAAAAATCAAGTGAAGTCACAGGGCTGGTGATTTTTCTTTTTGTGTGATGATATATCCCCTGCTTAGGTTAGAATATTTATATTTAAAACAGTTCCAGTAATTTGTCTTAAAACCAAGGAGAGAGAGAAAACTAGAGGAGCTGGTAGAGTAGCAAAAAAGACAAGCAGAAGCAGAGCTGCACTTCACTGCATTGGAATAGCGGTGCCTCTTTGGGGACTGTAGACTCCAGCAAAACTTCAGCAACTGGAATTCATCAGGACTAGCAAGCCAAGGGGATCACCATCAGTGCTGAGAATCCCAGTCCATGTGCTGTCCCTCAAAGGTATGGCTGTCATAGCCAAAATAACTGTTCTTCCTGAGGTATGTGTCAGCTCTCAGACTTTCTGATTTGTCTGTATTCTTTTTAACAAAACTCTTACTGTTTGACAAAGAGCAATAAATATTAAGCTCAAGGAACACATGGCATCATGTAAGACCTGAACTTCATAATGCTCTATAGTCCCAGCTCAGAGCACGACACAGCATAACAACCACTTTCATGACACAAAAATGAAACCTCTGGTGGTCATGTCCACAGGCAAGTTGTTTGTAATCATTGTCTGTGTGCTTTGTCTCAATGGATCAGAAAGTCTCTCTCATCTGCAGGCATGAGTCAGTAGATGTTTGGTGAGTCAGTATTCTCACTCACATCTTTCTAGCACAACTCAAAGACATTAATGGTGAATAGGTTGTCCCAGAAACACTGGGGATGGAAGAGATAAAAATATACCTGCTTCCCTTCAGTCTCTTTAGGACTCCACTGAAAGAAACAGTGCCGTGCCATGGGAGTAGATGTAAAGAGTTACCTTGTTGAAAACTACATTTTTAGGTTTCATTCACTCATGCATCTGCCATTACTGTTGGTGAAGTGAAAATGCCAGCAGGAGTTCTGGCCAGGCCCAGAAGAACGGTACATGAAGTAGCCATGAGCTTCCAGAGGAGATGTCTAGCTCTACTCAGGACAATGCACAGATCCCTAGCATAGTTTTTAATGCTTTTTTCATCCTTTTAGTTACTCAAGATCCTGTTTATTCCTTCTCCGCTTCTTGGTTACTGAAATGTAGGCTATGAAAATGGTTCTGAATATGAAGTAAAAGTTTTACTTTGTACACAGTAAACTATGTGCCTTCTCAAGAGGCTGCAAACAAAATTGTGAGAAGGTTAAATCATCCTCTGACATCCAACCAGCTTCCAGGCTGAACTTAGGGAAGAAAGAACTGAGAAGTTCCTTTAATGCTGCAAAAAACAGCAAGGGACTTATTAAAGAGAAGCTGTTTCCCATTAGTGAGAAGTAGAAAACTTGGGTCTTGTACATGAACTCAAAACATTGCAATGTTCTGGTCAAGTCAGTGTCAAAAAAAAAAAAAAAGAAGAAAAAAAAAAGTAAAAAAAAAAAGCATTCCTGTTAAAAGAGATTCCAGATGGTGTTTCCCTAGGATACAGGAAATCCTTTTTACAATCCTGATTGAAATTGATAATTTCCAGCTGCAATCCAGTTTTTAAAATGGGGAATTAAAAAAATCCTTTAGTATTTATTCTTCCTTTCACTGGCAGCATATTGAAAATGTTGTTTGCAATACCAAAAGTGTTTCCTGCGTGTCCCAGAACAATGGTCAAGGGTCTAACCAAGGCTCTAAGAACATGTACCTCAAAGTCAACTGGCTAAAAGTTGTATGCTGCAGTGCTTAGATAATTTCATGGGTATACCTTGAGGTGGAAGGCACAGAGCAGCATAAAATTCTTAGATCTGTTCTTGGCCAAGGTTATAATCAACTGCCTGGTTTGGGAGAACATGCCATTTTACTTTATAGGTTTTTAGAGGAGTTTGCTGGTTGGTTTTTTGTTGATGTTGTTCAGTTCTGGATTTTATTATTGTTCAGCACAATTCTGATCTTTATTAGACCATTCTGTTAAATTGTCTTCCTGAATTCCCTAGCTCTTAACAAACAACTGCCCTTCTTAAAATATTTTTCCAGTGCTGTGGATATTGCATCTTCTCCCTGCTGTGCTGTATTGAATTGCTTTTTTGATTTACTAATCGTCTACATTAATTCAAAAACTCCCTTTGGTGCTGGTGACTGCAATGAAGCAGCACACCAGCTGAGATATATCATTGTATATATACATACATATATATATACATATATATATACATTTTAAATTCATGCTTTAAATCAATAAGGAGGCAGTAGAACTAAAGATGATGGTTATATAACTTAATGCTGCACCACAAGAAGAATAATGGCTTTAAAACACTTTTCCCGATGCCCATCTGTGATCTGAAGATGACTGTTTATTAGTCACAACACCTGATTAATCCCTGTGAAGGAAGTACTCAAGCGTATGGGGCTTACTGATTTAAATGAGCAGAATTTGTCTCAAAGTGAAAAGTTCAACCTGTAAGTACCCCTAATTAACATCTGCAAGGAACTCTGATATCAGTGTCTTAGGAAGAGGAAGAGAGGATGTGATTTTCCCTTTCTTCTCCTGGTTCCAGTTTGAAAACAAAATGCAGGTGGACCATACAGACCAGACCCACTTGCTGCACAGATCAGTGCCTGGAAATCTCTCAGTAGGGTCTGTACCCAGATGTGTGCATAGACACAGCATCTCCCTTCATGGAAAGACTTCCCAGAACACAGAAGCAGTCTGCTCTGATGGGCAAAACCCAAGAGGCCTGGCAAAAACCTGCCTTGATTCACTATGAACATCTTGAACGTGCTCATAGGTGAAAAAGAATTCTAGAAAAGGTGAAAGACAGAAGTTATCCAGATAGTAAGCAGTCATATTTCCAGGGCATGCAGCTATGGGATTATGAAAACCACAGCTCAACTAGGCATGAGTGCCTCTCCTATTAGCAAAAGTTGAAAAGATTGGAATTGTTGAGCCTGGAAAAGGGAAGGTCTCAGGATGACTTTCCAGTACCTGAAGGGAACTTACAGGAAATATGGAAAGAGACTATTTGCAAGGGCCTGGAGTGAGAGGGCAAGAGGAAATGGCTTCAAACTGACAGACAGTAGGTTTAAATTAGAGATGAGTAAGAAATTCTTTATCATGAAGGTGGTGAAGCTCTGGCACAGGTTTCCCAGAGAAGCTGTGGCTGCCCCATCCCTGGGAGTGTTCAAGGCCAGTTTGGATGGAGCTCTGAGTAATCTGATCTAGTGGAAGGCGTCACCACCCATGGCAGAGGGGCTTGGAATGAGATGATCTTCAAGGTCTCTTCCAACCCAAACCATTCTATGATTCTGTGACACTAAAGTCATTTCTTTGGGTCTGTTGGCAGCAAAAGTGTGTGTGAACTGAAAAATGAAGGAACTGAAAAGTTCAAGGTGTCTTGTTGAATTTTCTCTTTGGAGTCAGGGTTGGGTCTCAGGCTCCCTGGTGCCCGTTCTTAAGTAGCAGAGCTTGGGAGAATGAAGTGTTACCTATGGCAAAGGGACAGTGGGACTTGTTCAGACAAAGGAAGAGATGGCTTAGAGGGCGCTCACTGCTGCCTGGTGGGTTGTGGGTTATTACAGCAAAGATCAAGTCAGAAACATTCAGAAAACGAAAGAGTGTTTAGAGAGTAAGTCCTTTGATGAGTCCTTTGGCTGAGGGAGTTGGGGGTATTTAGCCTGGAGAAAAGGAGGCTCAGGGGAGACCTTGCTCTCTAAAACTCCCTGAAAGGAGGGTGTAGCCTGGTGGGGATTGGTTTCTACTTCCAGGGAAGTTGTGACAGGACAAGAGGACATGGCCTCAAACTGCGGCAGAGGAGGTTCAGGCCAGAATCAGGAGGAATTTATTCATAGAAGAGGTTGTTAGACATTGGACTGGGCTGCCCAGGCATGTGGTAGGGTCACTATCCCTGGAGGAATTAAAGAAAAGCCTGGACATGGCATTTAATTCTCTGGTCTACTTGACAAAGTGGTGATCAGTCAAAAATTGGACTCCATGGTCTTGGAGATCTTTTCCAGTCTAAATGATTCTGTGCTTCTGTGATTCCAGAGGTTCACACAGGCTTGTAAAAGCAGAGGAACAAGCTGAACATCGGAAATTCCAGATATGAGAATACATTTTTTTCTCTGTGAGGCACAGGATACCCAGAAATACCGTGAGGTCTCTGTCACTGGACAGTCAGGATTCAGCTAGACAAAATTACCCAGAGCAACCTCCTCTCACTTGGTAATTGATCCAGCTTTGAGAAGGTAGGAGAAAATAACCTTCAGAGGTCCCCTGGAACCTAAATTTGGGGTGCCATATTTTATGCTTACTCTTACCAAATGATTCTTCTGGAGATGGCTTCTGCTTTTACAAAAATCTGGCCAATATAACATAGGAGACATTACTGAAATGGATTTATGGCTTGAAAGGTTTCAGGAGCAGGATTGTCAATATCCTTGCAAGAATCCTGGTTTCTGGCCAATCTGAAGCAATATTTCACCAGTTATTTTCAAAGTGAATAATTTTTCAAGCAAATATTGAAGTTTTATTGGCTCGTAGATGGAGTTAGAATCATTTGCAAAGAAATGTGAGACACATCTCTTTGTCAAGAAGTGTTTTTGCATCTTAAATGAGTATGAAAAAGTGCTATTAAGTAAAAGCTTTTCTGTGACTGTGACTGGGAAAACATAATAGAGCCTAAAGCCATGAAGTACTAACATGCTCTTTTGTTCCCTTTTTCCGACACATCTCTTCCTTGGTGTTTTTTTTTTTTTTTTTTTTTTTTTTTTTTTTTTTTTTTTTCCGTAGCTCTAGATCTCTGTGTTTCTTTTGGTTTCTTTCTGGTCCATTTCAGAGACCCCAACTCTTACCCAGACCTTACAACCTTACACTGTTGGGAATAGGTTAACTCCATGTTCTGTCTGCTGCAGAAGTCATACTCCTCAAAAATGCAAAATAATTCAGGAAGCTACATAATCCTGAGTGTTATAATTTTTTAGAGGTAATTTCACAGAATCGAGGGGTGGTTCAAGATAGAATGGATATTAAAGATCATCTCATTCCAACCCCCTCCATGCCCAGGGACACCTTTGGCTATACCAAGTCGCCCAAACCTCCATCCAAGGTGGCTTTGAACACTTCCAGGGATGAAGTAGACACAGCTGCTCTGGACAACCTGTGCCAGGGCCTCACCACCCTCACAGAAAAGAAATATGGGAATATAACAGTTGAGCTTTTATTCAGTCTTCGCTGAATGAATGAAGTACAGAATTTAAACATTCGAACTTACTTTGTGATTTCTTATCCCTAAATGGTTCATCATAGAGGCACAGTGATACTTTTACAAAAATGACAAAATGAAATTCAAAGGCCTTTTTTGCAGTTTTAAAGTCCTCTCTATGTAACAGTAGCTGAGAATGTAAAATAAGGGTAAGACAAACTTATATTATTAATTATGGAAATAGAGAAATCTACCTCTCATACAGGTTAGAAGCTGCTGTATCAACCTGTATTTTAGTCAGCTATGTTAATAAAGATAACTTGTTCAAATAAAAATGCTCCTTTATTATGGATGGGATGCACCATAGTCCTGACAGCTATTTCAACATGTTTTAACCTTGAAGATTTTGAAGAGATGATTTAAGAGGAACAAAGTGATGAAATTTAACCTTGCCACTACGATACTTTTAGGTGTATATGATGTAAATGAAAACATTTTAGTACAATGTTTCTCCAGCATAATGTAAGAAAAATACATAAGTATATAGCAAATTAGTTTTCCACTAAAACAACAGATTGTATAATGGTGCAGTACATCATAATAGATTTTTTTCTTTATGCTTGAATAAATACAAATTAGATAATAACACTTAATTTTAATGATACACTGATTAATACTGAATTACAATAAAACCTTTATGAAAGTGCATAAGACATTTCCATTAATAGCAACTGATTTTGTTATTATTACTGTTATTATAATGAACAGCAAATCAAATTACTGGTGATAGAACACTTAAATTATATCACTGCTGTTTCAGGAAAAATATAATTTTAACTCTCAAAACTTGCCCTAATCACACCCCAGGGGACCATTGTTCTATGAATTACTATGTTTAAATAACCAGAAATATTAAAAATAGAATGTTGTATTATCATGATATCTTTTAATCCTTAATTTTAAGAAGTCAAATAATTTTATTAACACAATTTCATCTTACTAATAGGTGAATGCACAGACTTATGACAAAGTCTTTAAAACACTTCATTAAAATGCAATCACTGAGTGATGAGATATTTCACCAGTGAAAAATCTGTTTTAAAGTCATTTCTACAGTCATACACTTAATTCTGGCTATTGCAAATGGAAGCCAAAGTATGAGATAAAGTCAAAAATATGTTCTGCTCAGAATTCAAACTCAATTGAAGACTTTAAAAGGTTTTCTATTAAAAAATCTCTTTGAGGCATCGGTAGTGTACATTTCTAGTAATGAACACTTTAGTGTTCCCTGGCCATAATCTGAATTCCCTTCTCATGAATCATATCAGAAAGTTTCTCACAATTTTTTTTTCCATTTCCTTTTCACAGGTAGGAGATTAATTCCATATTCTAATCCAAATTCAATCCAAGCAGTTGTAGACATTCAGGATAAATTTTCGCCCCATCATAACTCCTCCACATGCAAAATATAAATTAAAAGGTTCTCTTAAAAGGTATGTTTTGTAGGGAGAAAACCAAACTATATCTTGCTGTTGCAGCATGTTAACATGTGTCCCAATGCATGTGCTAAATTATTGAATACATAAACATCTGGGCTGTTTTAGTCACTCCAGGAAAAGAGGAGCCAGGTTTGTGCTGAGAATTGGCTTGACACATTCACTGCATAAACTATAATATTCTTCAAGAAGGGACTCATGCCTGAAATCTGATTTGAAAGATTTTACATCCTTACAGGCTCTTTAAGGGCACTTTTTGTGGGCACTTGATTCAAACAGCACTTATTCACTTCTCTGAATGTGAAACTCAGACTAAACAAACAGGTGAATGACTGTCACTCATTTCAAATGCAAAAGAACTTCAAAAGCCAATTTCAATAATTAGCCTGTGGGGAACACACAGCGGTTCGTCCCTTCCCTGAAATGGATTTTTCCTTTTATAAGTCACCCAGTAGGCACAGGTTTTGATTTTAAAATACTCTCTAAAAAATACCCCTGCAGACATTACTTGGACTAACTGCAATCATTTCAGATTCTGTGAAGCAGTGGGGAAACGTGCTCATCTCACCACTGTACAATCTGCAGAGACTTCATTTGGAAGGAGCCCTGTCGAGGCAGTTGTTTTTTTCCTCTAATAGCTGCACGAGGCAGAGGCAAGCAGTTTCTGTTCAGCACTGACCCATCAAGAATGATTTGCTGGGTCAGAGTTCATCAGCGGAGTCGGAGCTGAACTGATCAGATCTCTAGTTAAACTTCCTACCATTCAAGTATTGAGGGAACTGGATTATTTGCTTTAGTTTACTGGCAAAACGCCTTTTTACTTTTCCGCTTTGCTGAACATACAAATTATTTCTGCTTGCCATTTTGAAGCTAAATTGAAAACTGTTATAGGAAAACTAAAACAGCGTTCTCAAATAGACCTTTGTAGAAAAAACAACTAAAAATATGCCCATAGATTCCTAAATCAAATAATAAGAACAAGGCTTTGTATTCATTTTCAGAAGAAACAACAACATAGTGTTTATCCCCAGTCCTTCAGAGACAGGGCTGTTGCATATTTATAACACACTTCCAGATTACAATTAGCACTTGCTCAGTGCCTGAACGTGAGCTTGCAAGATTATGAAGTAAGGCAAATAAAAAGTGAAATATTTATATATTTATTTTAAACCTACAATTTTTAAAGGATGCTTTAAACAATTATATACTTGTATACTTGCCTTACTGCTGATTTCTGTTCCTTCAGGCCATCCTTTTCACACTTTTTCCCTTTATAAAAAAAGAATGATGGCTTTGCACGCCATTCTGCCAACTGTTGTAGTTTAACAGTGAAAGATGCTTATTAAGCCTTGAGAATTGTTTATTATTGCTGAGAGTTGTGAAGAACACCTCAAACCAGTTCCAGCCATGGATGATTTTTCTATATACTTTTTTTTTGTTGTTGTTATATTGAATATCCTCTGCTTCTTTACTAAGTTTATACATCAAAAGGGTTATTGCTAGTAACACAGACATTTTTTTTTTCCCTTTCCTAATGAAGGAGGTATATACCAGCCTTCCATTAAAAAAGTCTTTTATTACAGTGGAAATGACTCCTTCTACAGGAATTTTAATTACTTGCAGAGCTGGTAACAGAATTTTACAGATTAATAAAAAAATCTTCATGCAAAAATCTGACATCAAAAGTAGAGGTTTATTAAACATTATGAGGCCAAATACAATGAACTATTATCTCTATGTACCTCTGGAATTCATGGTAAGTTTCAAACAATATAGTTCTGTTTTATTATTCACCAGTTGTAGCCAATGAATTGAAACATTAAGACCAGACATTAAAATACATAAAGGTAGGTATTTAGAGTAAAGCATAGTAATTTTCAACGTCTCTAATGTAGACTCTGGAAAGAAAATTTAAAAATACCTTGGCTAACATATATCAGTTTGTTTCCTTCATTCATTTTCATAAAACTATTAAAAATACCTTCTTAGCTACGTAGCTTTTGAATAAATGGGACCATTATCTATGAAAAATTTTACTAAGCATATCATAAAGAATTATCCAAATAAACCACAAAAACAAATGTTAAGGAGATGAACATATGCCCTTGGATCAGCAGAAAGCAAGCACAGAAATAAATTGAGACTCTTGCAAGCCTCATAACTGATATTAAAGGAAATATTTCAACAAAAGGAATCACCTGTTATTGAAAAGGAAGATCAACCATAATTCTGCCATCCTGACAGTGACTTCTTCAGCTTTGAATAATGGCATTTCTATAACCTTCCCCAAAACAAATTCCTGTGCCTTAGGACTGTAGAAAGCTTACACTAGTAATGTAAACAAAATAGCTCTGGATGTGATGCCCACACAAGCTGATCCACCCAAAACGATCCACCTGGTCTTTACCAAGGAAAGATTTTCTTTCTACTCTATTTTTACACCACTTTTATTATACATTAAATTATTAGTGCATGTTCTCTCTGTCTCCTCTTTAACTTGTCTTCCTATGTCAGTTCTTCACAGGTCTAATAAAGGGTTGTTATTCCTTGGTGAACCCCTTTCATCTGGGTCACATCCTTCATGAGCTGTGGTAAATTCCTCTTGACAGAGTTCAAAGTGGTGCTGAACAGAATCCAACAGCATGTCACCAACCTCACGGACATCAACCCACTCTGTGTATTCCAGAATGTATTTCTCTTTATGGTAATTATGTGACACTATTGATTCATGTTCAGTTTGTGGCCCATTAAATACCTGGGTTCTTTTCAGTACCAGTGATGACAAATCATCTGTTTCCTGCCTTGTATTTATGGCACTTGATTATTTCTGCTGAGTGTGGAGCTTGTAATTTGTCCTATTGAAGTGCATTTTCGCTCTCCAAATTATTTCTTCAATTGGCTGTGATCATGTTAAATTCTAAGCCTGGCCTCTGTCATGTTTGTAAATACTCCCAGTCTGTTGGCAATTGTAAATTTCATGCCTAGTCTTCACTTTTTATCAAAATTTAAAAAAAAAAAAAACAAAAAAAAAAAAAAAAAAAAAAAAAAAAAAAAAAAAAACAAACAAAAAAACTAAATCAGAATCAGTATAGAACTGCATTCAAACAGATTTTTATTTTACAGTGAAAAAATAATCACTATTTAGTGATAATTTTTCTAATCAGTAGGACAGTTAGCAGACATTATGTCTTGACCATGTTTCTTTAGCATGTTACCCGAGAAAATGTCAGAAGTTTAGCAATGCTTAACAATTCACAAATTCTCTGCAACCCCAAGGCTGATCTCCCTGCTGTAAAACCAGCTAGATTTTCTTCACAAGCCTATATCATCAAAAAATACCATACTGGACTATACTGGTCTCCTGGTTATCTTCTAGTTGGTTATAGAGCACTTGGATCGTTCCAGTATTTTTCCGCTAATAGAAATAAAGCTGACTGGACAATGATTTCCCTTTTTGACCTTTTTTTCCCTTTTCTTACCCTTCCACTTTGATAGGGGGTACTAACTTTACACTTCTGGCTTTGACTGTTTTCTGTAAGCTCCTAAAGACAAGTGCAAATGGTTCTGGGATTAGTCCAGCCAAGCCACAGACTGCAATATAATGAATTTCATCACACCCAGCCAACTTGAAAACATATGTCTTGCCTATTCTTTAATACACTCTACTTCTAGTGAAAGAAAAAATCTTGGTCTGTGTCATTGCAAGGTATTATTTAAGTGTCTGATGACAACGAACCTGGAAGCAAAAAAAAGGCCTTAATCAGTTCTATCTCCTTGGGATCAACAGCAGTCATCACTGAGCAGGAGAGGATTCCCTTTGTCTTCCTTTTAAAAGCCTTTCTTTTATTAGTTAAATGATTATAGACAATGCTTTTAATAAGACCTAATTTATGGTATTCATAGATGCTTCAAACATAAATCTGTTTAATCTATAATTTTTGGTCATCTGGGCTCCCTCTGCAGCTAGGAGAAAAGGATAAATATCTCTTCATAAGAAATGTGAGCAGAGCTGATTTTCCATCTAGCTCTCATCAGACTTTTTCATCTCTGATAGCTAATATTATGTCAGATTTATCCAACAAAATAATGTTTTATATTTCTTTCCATTTGTATCTTTCTTTGGGCTTTTAGTACACTGATTTTTGTCCTGTAGGTTTGTGCTAATATTCTGCATCATAAACCTAGTATTTTAATTTTATGTGTCTGTCTAGTTCTTGAGGCAATTCAAATACTCATAAATAAGATTAAATAATTTCTTATCATTATTTGGTTTATCATGGCTTTAAAATGATGACATGGTTTTTTAATATTGCCTCATTTCCTTCCTTCCTTCCTTCCTTCCTTCCTTCCTTCCTTCCTTCCTTTCCTTCCTTCCTTCCTTC
>VWZU01018812.1:17283-81966 GCA_013397095.1 Sterrhoptilus dennistouni
TGTGACGTTGTCTTTGCTTCTTGCCTTCCTTCCTTCCTTCCCTTTTTCTCTCCTTATTTCCTCCTCCTCTCTCTCCTTCCTTTCCTTCCTTCCCTCCTCCTTCACTTCTTTATTTTCTTCCTTATATTTATTCCATGTCTTCCTCCTTACTCAGACTGTCCCAAGCTCTTTTTCACCACCATATTCCCAAATATTCCCCAGATCCTGATTATTGAAATTTCTAGCACCTTTGCCTATCTAATTGCTTTTGCAAAACTCAGTTCCTAGTACATTCCTGGAATGTGTTCACTTTTTTTTTTTTTTTTTTTTTTTCTTGGAGGAAAATTATTTCCAATTAGTTGCTGGGGAACCACAGTTGTGCCATGTTCAGTATCCCGGAAGTGATCAGAGTTGCTCCAAGGCAATATTACTCCAGAGCCATTTTGCAGTGTTGGAGGTTCTATTTCTGTGGGTTTTGATTGTCACTTAAAGAAAGTCAACTACTGAAGTAAATGTTGAATATGAATCCCTTAAATCAGCTGAAACTACTTGGCTCCTGCTGTGGGGTCACTAGCAGACTGTTAGTACTGGATCTATTTTGGATTCTCCTTCACTTGCTAAATCTCTGTTTTCTTCTGGTTAATATGATACTCCAAGTAAAAAGAAAACCAAAACAAACCAAACCCACAAACCAAATCAAAATAGCAAACTCTTCCAAAAACGAGATACATTTTTAGAAAAAAGAATTAGTGTAGAGCAGAAGCTGAGGAGAGTCTCCAAGAATTTTAATGGTATAGGAGGTTAGTCACACTGTAATTAGCTCTAATTGGTTCCCACATAAGTTGTGACATCGTTGCCTAGAGCTAAGTGGCACTAAGTGTGTGTTTCCCTTCTCCTGAAACATTTCAGAACAGAATCAAAGGAACTGATCCTAAAGTGATATTTACATGGTGAAATCACACAAAGGACAACTCAATGAACATGATGATCGAGGCACAAATAGCCTTCTGGTAGTTTAAGGGGAGTTTTGGAACAAGAATTGTATATAATTGATTCAATGGTAGTTAAAACATAGAGCACAAGCCCCCAGCAATGACTGTGCAAGAGAACAAGCTTCCATTTATTGCTCAGTTAATAGGTATGAAAACAAGCATTCATCAAAAGCGATTAGGGGAATCCTTTTCACATTGTTTTGTCAGCCTTTCATGAGCTGGTAAAACATCTTAAAGACCTACTTAGAAAACAAATAACAGAATAATTCCAAAACCACTTTTAAAAGAGGACCCAAAATTGTATGTTCTTCTATCAACTTCTTTACTGTACAAACTGATGCAACAGAAATTGCTGTTTTGTTGGTTTTCTTTTTAAAAATCTTGTTTCTTCGGTTAATTTGCTGCAATAGTATTCATAGACAAAAGTAAGAGCTTGATCTTAGCTAAATAAATCATAATTTTTTAAAAAATTATTATTTGAAAAGAAAAAACCCTTAAAAGTCAATCTTGGCTCAAAAATATGCTCTTATGCCTTTCCAAAATGCCATGTGGATTCAAAGCTCGAGGAAGAAAGAAACACCAAATAAAAATCTCAAGCATTGATTCTTGCCAATTTTAGAATGCAATTTAAATAAATGGCTAAACCAAATATTTTAAAGTAAAATCATACCTAAAGTTCCAGCATTTGTCATTTTTCCCCATTTTTATGAAGTATTCTTTTAAGTTTTCCCCCACTGCAGCAGTATAAGATGTCAAAATTATTACATACTTCTGCAGATTTTTCCTGATGATGATATGCATTTTGCAACAATCCAAATGTCATAGAAAACCTTTGGGCCACATGAACTTCTCACATCAGTGTTTAGGAGGAGCTCTTGTTCCCTGCCTGTCCACCTTGCAGCATTTGACCCAGTGGTTCATCTGGTTGAAACAAAAAAGCTTCTGGTCTGAATCTGGGAGAAGATTTCAGTTCTTATACCTGTGCTACAGTGCTGGGCAGAGGAAAAGGAAATGCTGTAATTTTTGTGAGGTTGTTTTTTGTTATTTTGGTGGGTTTTTTGTATGGTTTGGGTGTTTTAGTTCAGTTAGGTTTGGTTTGGTTTGGAATTTTGTTATTTTATAATTTTTTTAAATTAATGTTTCTCCTTTCTTTTCTTTCCTGAGAAATGCTGACCTGACTGATGCATGTTGTTTGGCCCTAACTGGCTTTCTGCCAGAAATCTGTACAGAGATGTATCTATAGCTATATATCCAGATATCAATATATCAATATATTGATATATTGAGATATAGATATATATAATTTGATGTCTAAGTGCCTGAGGGCAGGGAGACTGAGAGATTTGTTTTAAGGTGTGATTTTGAAAGCAGAATTTTGCTCAATGAGATCAGAACTTCTGCTAATCCTGTTTGAAGTGGCTATTTCTCCCTATGACAGTGGGGCAGGAGGGTGAAAAGAGAATGCAGAGATGGTCAATTTAATCCGTGCCAGAATATGAAAAACCTGGCTACTACAGTGTGAATCCCTGCCTTGACATTTCTATTTGTTAGACATTAACCCCTAGGTGTATTTATATGTATGTATTTTTTTTCAAGCAAACTACTCAGTAGCATTTTTATTTTTTCTGGTTTCTTTTGTATGTGTCCCATTTTGTTTGTTTTTAGCAGCAATATACTAAATATTTTTAAATAGTTGTTTTTGCAGTAACATTCTCATTAGCCATCTGAAACCCACAAATATATAGAGTTCTCCTGGGTCAAAAAGGGCTTCAGAATTAATTGTTAACTAATCAGCTCTCCTCCAGGCAGAAGTGAAAAAAATTTGAGTTTTTCACTTTAAACACTTATAAAAATATACAGTACCAACTCCCTCATGCAGGGAAAACCTTTCCTAAATGTGCTTTACCTTTATTACCACAGCAGCTTCCATTCTTCTGTTTCAAAATGGTTTTTGAACTGACCCTTTCAGAATGTTTTCAAAAGTTTTCTTGACCCTTAGCTGGATATCTCTGAACCATGAAGAGAGTTTTCAATGAAAAAGTTGTGATAACTGAGAAATATGATTGTACTGGAGCGATGAAAGTAGAAAGAAAAAGAATGAATCCTAATGGATTTTAGGTACTGAACATTATTACACAATACCCTTTAGTCAAAACCAGCTATTTTGGATTAATGACGTTCTTAAATTTTCCTGTACAACACAGTCAGTCTCTGTTTAACATTGCTGAACTGTAAAACAGCTATTTCACAAAATCCATTTGCTTCTGACAACTTCATTCCTCTCTGTCCTGTTCTTTTTCTTTTTTAAAATAGAAAAGAGAAGGAATAGATGATGGGAGGGAAAATACGAACATAGAGGGAAAAGGCAGAAATAAAAGACAGAAATGGACATATAATGAGGAAGGAAGCAGATGGAAGAGGAAAATTGCTAGTTTTTTACAAGACATTGCATGCAGTCATTTTATGCTTCTTTGGGCAAGCAATGTAAAAGCAAAAAGATATAGAAAGATGTTTTCCTGGGAAACTTTTAATGATGAGAATGATACTTGGGAATGGCTTTTAAAGTTTAATTACCAGCCCTTTCACTAAGTGATCATGGTCAACATTAATATCAATAATATTTAGCAAACTAGTAGGAGAAAGCTGTTTCCATTTAACAACAGTCATAGCAAAAAGGAGAGAAAAAAGGCAAACACAGCAGTCAATAAGCAGGCAAGCTCTTCCATTCTCTAGGATGTGAACTGCAGTCTCATTTTTTCCAGATGAAAATTCAAGCTATGGTTTATTGATGAAGAAAATGGTTCTTCATTAAGGCACCAAATCTGAACAAGACAGAAGGCAGGGGTGATGGTCAAGTCAAATGTAAAAATTAAAAAAAAAAAAGAAAGAAAATTGCTCTTCAGTCACTTTTTTAGTGTTGACTGGAAATCATTTTGGATAGTGATCATATCAAGAAAAACTTGATACGATCAAGTTGATAGATTAGATTCTACAGGGTCACTGAAGATGTGCTGCTTGTCTCATATGCAGGGAAATGTTTTGGATACTAAAGGAAAAGGATTACTTAAACATTATGTCACCAATAATATAATTCACAGAACAGTAGTTTGAAGGTAAATGTGGAATATGCAATTGCGATATGGAAAAGTAAAATTTTCACTACAACATAAGGCATGTGCTGCTTGAGGTTTCCAGTACCACAAAGTGTTGTAACAGTATAACAATGCAATAGAATATAACTGGGAAGAAAAATTAATTCCTTTTCCTAATATATAATTATATAATTATTCTTAAAGCATTACCTCTAGTGATGACACTGACTTCCTTCAGTGGAAATGAAGGGATCTGAGGTTGAGATCAAAGTATCCTTGTGCTTCTCAAGGCTAGACAGAAGTCAAAAAAAAAAAAAAAAAAGGACAGAATCAGAGAGTGTTACAAAACAAGAGAGAAAATCAAAATAGTCTAGAGAAAGAAAGATATGAAACAGGGTATTTGACTTCAAAGTCCTGCAGGCAATTTCATCCTAACATGCTTTCGTCTGCAAGGGTTCAAATTTCAATAAAATTCCCTCCCCAGTCAGAAACTAGCTTTTAAATTCATGTTTTCTGCGTGCTAAAAATCTCCTGCAAAGCTGAAACGAAATGTCTTGCTGCTAGCAACTGAATATATTCTCTTTCATACAGACTTACGCCTCATTGCCCTCACTTTCAATGTTTTCTTTCTTTTGCTTGCTTAAATGTTTGGCAATAAGAAAATATTCTGTTTAGTTTATTAAAATAAGGCCAGAGACAGGGTCGAAAATAGCTATTTTGTTTCCAGGCTGTTAGAAGATAACCAGTGGCTCGCTCCAATCCCTTTTAGCTTCTTTAATTTGAAACTTTGCAATACTCTACCAACCTAACATCTGCAGCAAAGAAGGAAAAGGTGAACACACAAGTCTCTGGGGGGAAACTTTGCATGGCGTAGTGATGGAGAAGATCACAAAGCACAGACCTTCCCTTTTAAGAGCAAGCCAGAGAAAGTGAATCAAGAGCTCTCCAGAATTCAATTCTCTCACCTGAGCGAGCAGACAGCTGCTGCCACACTGTGCTGAACTGGCAAGCACTGTCTTAATTACTCAGCCCTTCCAGAAAGCAACACTTCAGTGGTGATGAAGAGGCACAATTTCCAGAGTTTCAGGGGGAATTGTTCTCAGCTACTCAGAAGATTTATCGGAAGTGTTCTACTAACATTAGACTGCATGGAAGGGACCTTTCCCTGTCCGAAGGCATGTTAAACAGTTAAAATTCAAACTTCCCACCTCCATCTCTCTGGGCTTACAAATGTTTCCATTCAAAAAGGCATGGAGCACGTGGGATAATGGATTCTGGTAGTCTTTTTGCAGATTTCTGTTTGACAAATCCTACAAACGGTGGGTAGATTTATCTTGATTACTTTGAATAGAAAAATGCCTGAAGGCTGTAAAGCTCCTTGAAGGTCATGGGGAGTGGGGTTAGTATCCATTGCTTCAGTAAGCCATCTTAAAGGATGGTTTCATTCAGGTTTGAAGAATTTTGTGTGCAGAAATAAGTCATTCTTTGATGCAATAAGGCAATCCTCTTAATGTAGACTTTTAAGAGGACAGATAACATACCATCTCTTCCCCTCACATCTGTGTTCAACTTTATCTTCCCTGAGGATGTTTAGGAATTTGCTTCAAGTATTTGCAATGTTCTGTATTTGGGTATCATCAATCAAATTTTTTTCTTTACTGATGCCTCTAAAGATTTTTATAAATACTAGAAAAAAAACCAACAAAACAAAACAAAAACACATCCCCAAAAAAACCCACAAAAACAAAACAAACAAACAAAACCACTCAAAAACACAAACAAACAAACAAAAACCCCCCAAAAAACCAAAAAAAGTCAACCAACCAAAAAAAGCCCAGAACTTCCAACACAAGGAAAACAACTAATTTTCCCCATTTTTAAAAATTTTTTTTAGCATGCTGTGACAGTGAAAGTGCCTACCCTAAATATTAAACACACATATTTCTTACGTGCAGTACCGTGCCATAATATATGCCAATTTTTTAACCAAGTCCTCCATTATTTTTCATTCCCCAAGTCACTGAAAAAAAGTAATCTTTTCTTTGTAGAAATGGATTCCTTTATGTTCCTCTTATACAAAGAATTCCTTAGAACTTGATGTTAGGAAAACTGTTTGGATAAAAAACTGGGTTTACTAAAATTCAGTGGAAAATCTTGGTGGGGGGGAGAGAGGAGGGGATTTTTTGCTTTGCTTTTTTTGTTGCTTTCATTTCCTTACGTAGAAACAAAATCTAGTCAACTTCGAAGGTAATTTAAATAATATATATTTTATTTAATTTTATCATTTCTTTCCCTTAATCACTTAGGTAAGAGAAATACAGGTGTGCACTTTTTTTCTCTAAAGAATGCAGTAGCAATTTTCATTCTTCTTTTTCCTTCAATATCATATTCTCATCAGTGATAAATCCTAATTTTCAATTAGCCTAGTGACTGCATATCATCAACTGTTAGTTACTTCTATGCTTTTAACATTTGAAATGGAAGGAAGCCAATGTCCAAGGACTCCTATGAGTCATGTGTTAATTACCCATATGAAAAATTTTCTATAACCATGTGCATAATTTAGTGTAGGTTCTACAGCAGGAGAACCATAGGATAACACACATTCCTCACCTTGTGAAACAAAGAAAACGACATAGAAATAAATGAAATGACTTTTTTGTCTCCCTTTACTGATAAGAAAGTGCCTGCTAAGACTAAATGAAATATTCTGATGTGTGTTACATCACTTTGAATTAAGATTTCGGTATTGTTTAAATAAATAAATATTGATTTTAAAAAATTAGTTAACCAAGAAAAAGGATGCTGATTAATAGCCTAATTAATTTTACATTACTCTTTTTTTAGGCTCATTTTTTTGGTCTCTGTTTTTCTTTACTTAGTTTTGTTCTTTCAGCTGTGTGGATATTGCTTAGAAGAAACAAATGTGTTTATAGTGAAATCATACCTATCCCCATACCTATCCTTTTCTCTGTTCTCTAACATGAAGTGATTGCTCAAATATTTTCATGCTCTGCCTGAAGACTATGTATCCCACTCAACCTCTTCATCTGTTTTCATCGCTTTCCTTCATTCATTCTCTCCGTGGTCCTGATATATGTTATTTTTCATTTTTATGCTACAGCAACACCAGTAAATCAATGGCTCATTTCTACTCTGAAGATTTTCTATTTTCTAACACAAGAAAGATAAGATACTGTAGCTGCTTGTCACCGAGATATCTTAGAATGACTTCAGTTTCTAGCAAATGAATAAAGTATGTTACTGTACTCTTTCTCATTTTTTGTACCGTTTAAATTTGAAATCCCAATTAATGCAGTCCATTTTAAAATGCACTGCAATAAGGCACTGACATATTTGTTGGGGATTTTTAAAGTATTATTATTTTTAGATGTACATATATGGATATATTTGAACCATCTTCAACCAAGAAGAAAGAATAAATATTACAGAACTTTATAAATGGATTTTGCTTTTGTTAAAAGACCTTGAGGTTGTAACAGGACCACAGTGCTAAAGGAATACAGTACTGGTGAATAAGGGAAGACCAGCTGATATTGTCTACCTGCACTTGTGAAATGCAGGCGACATTGTCCTGCACAATATCCTTGTCTCTAAATTAGGCAGACATGGATTTCATGGATGGACCACTCAATGGACAAAGAATTGGCTGGAGAGTTGCAGTCAATGGCTCGGTGTCCAAGTGACAGTGATGGGTGGAAATCTCAGGAATTGTTATTGCGACTGGTAATGTTTAACAGCTTTGTCACCAACAGGGAAATGTGTGGTGCAGGCAACATGCTGGAAAGAAGGGATGGCATCCAGAGGGACATGGAAAACCTTGAGAGGTGGGGCTATGTAAACCTCATGATGTTCAACAAATTCAAGTGTATGGTCCTTCTCAAGTCAATCCCAAGCACAAATACAGGCTGGTCAGAGAATGTTGAAATAATGTTGCAGATCATATTTTGCTGAAAAGATACTCCTGACTTGAGTATAGGGTGACATGCAAATGCAACTGGTTTATTATTTTTAGTATATAAAAATGGTTTGGATTTTTAGTTATCTTGTTTACACAAGAACAGGTTTGTAGTGTCTTTTTTATTTGGGGTCTTCAAATTCATCTTATGTTCCCTTGCAAAACCTGAATATCAAATAAACTCCACCCAAAACAACACTGCCCTTAAAAAAGCGAAAACAGTTTAAAAAAAAAATCATTTTACTGTGTCTGGGGTTTTGGATATTGAAGCTGCAATTTGCAGTGAGAAGAGGAACCAAACCCTACACTATATTGGAATTGAGTTTTATTTAATGGGAGTCACACCTGCTACATCTACACATCACCTGAGTAGATATGATGTAGCTGAGGTTCTGAGTATCTGAGTATCAGCAGGATGCTGAGCTCTGTACTCTGCTAGCAGGGCTATAGAGAAAAAAAGCATCCTAAATATATGTCTTTAGGCATTCTAAATACACCTGGGTTAGAGGGCAGGCAAAAGGGCATGAAAGAAGCTGAAGCAAGCAGTAAAGACATGGCTTAAATCTATGGTCCCCAATGGACAGATTCTGACTAACAACCTGAAGTAGTAAAATAAAAGTTTGAAATGTCTGAATGCTTGGGGAAATCCACATTTGATAGTGCAGTTGATGACTCATCATCCACCTCTATCAAAAACTTAAACAGTGCACAATAGCTGATGACTCCAGTGATGGAAACAAGATTTAAATGTCAATGACTGTAATGTGGGCTGAAATCTAAATATTACCACAGCCTAGGGGTACCTTCTGGTTGAATCAACTAATAAAAAAAGGTTGCTGAGTTAAAAGAAATTCTACAAAATCACCTACCCTCAATGTCTTTTGTGAATGCAGAATCAAAAACGAAATTCCTTAAATGTGCCACATAATAAAGTATTGTCAAAGTGAAGACTTTGATTCATCAAGTAATGGCTTTTTTATGTAACGATAAAGTGAACTGATTCAGATGTAAGCAGTGGCTTAGGCTGCTTCTTGGGCAGCTTTGCCTTAGCCACATGCACTTTATAGTATCTTTTCTGCAATTAAAATTGCCAAAGAACCACAATGGCCAAATGAAACCTTTTCAGCCAGCTTCAAGTTCAAAAAGATGCAACAAGGTGATGAACATTTACAATGAAGCTTTTTACTACATAAAAAAGCCCTCATAACTTTCTTCATTAGTTGCTCAAGGACAAATGTTGGGTGAAGGGAAATAGGTATCAAGAAAGATTTTAGCATGATGGCTTTCATGCTGAATAATAATGCTAAACTTCTGACACAGTTTTCATATAAAATCTTAGAGTAAATGAATCATGCTAGAAAAATCTCTCCACATATTGTCTAACTTTGAAGAAGAAAATATCAATTTATTATTTCACTTTTTCTTCAGAGGCAAAAATTACTTCAAAGGGAATTTAATGCAGGACTTTTTTGCTTTTAGTAATTACATAGCAACTTTATCTCAAAGGTTAAAGCTGCAGAAAATCTCAATGAAGTACTAATTTCTCAGGGCTTATTATGGCAAACATAATACTTATATAATACAACACATATATAATGCAATACATAATGCAAAGACAGAATCCAAAGCCCCTGTTGCGTATCACACGTGATTCATAATTATTAATAATCTGGTATTGCAACTGGAGCTGTATATATTGCTAAAAATGCAGGAAATATTTGCTTAAGGAACATAACATAACAAGCTTAAGCTATATCTGGTCTTAGCCCACTGTAGCCAAACCAGTTTTTTAGAAAACATTATATAGCCAATACAGTGAATTCCTGACATTTATTTTCAATTGAATAATATAGTCATGGGGACTGGCAACAAGGAAAGTCATGAGAATATATCAAAAGGAAATATTGAACTTCTATTTTGTGGTTGTGTTATTTTCTTCAGGGGTAGAAGATACTGGACTTACCTGTCTGCTTTCTAAGATGAAGTAGCTGTGGGTGAGGGGAGGGCAGTGGGTGTTGCCTGTCTTTACTTAAGCAGACTTTTCACCTGGTCTCTGAGAGCATCTTTACTGTGAGCAGAGTGCCATCCTTGGATGTAGACAGGCGATTGTCTAGAGGACATGAAACAAACTGGGTCCTTAATCTCAAAGAATAATGCTTAGTGATCCCTCTGGCTCAAGGCCAGAAGCATGTGGAGTTTCTTCAGGATATATAATAAGAACATATCCTAGTTAATTAACATCTGCATCAGTGACTTAGAGGAAAAAATGGTGTACAATGTCATTTGGTTTATGAGTGATTTTTCTTCTTTGCACAGACCACTGTCCAGTTCAGGCCTCCCCACTACAAGAGAGACACTGGAGTGAGTTCAGTGGAGGACCACCAAGCTGGTCACGCGCTAAGGAATGTGCCATGCAATAGGAGCCTGTGGGATATGAGCTTGTTCAACCTGGATGAAATGTAGTTCAGGGGGACCTAACAGCTGCCTCTGGGGGGTTGTTGAGTTGTTGAGAAGTCAGAGTCTTCACCAGAGTATTCACTGAGTAATGTGTCATGCTGACCTGAGACAATTTGGCATGAACTGAGAAAAAGATATTCCACCTGGACACAAAAAAATCCCCTTTTCCCTTTGAAAACAGTCAATCAGTGAAGCAGGTATCCAGAGAGGCTGTGCAGTCTCCATCCTTGGAACTTTTATGAACTGTCTGAACAAAGCCCTGAATTATTTGATTCCATCCTTGACCCAGGTCTGCTTTGTGCAGAGGCTGGACAAGATTACCCCTAGTGATTCCTTCCAATTTGAATTCAGTGATTGTCTGTTAACAAATACAATTTTTTTGGGCTGACCTGGACCAGCAGCTAAACATCTGCACAGCTGCTGGTTGAGGAGTGCCTAAAGCCTGTGCAAATGATGCTCAGCAAGAGTCAAAGCATCAGTGTGTTACCAACACTGCTCTAGCCACAAGTCTAAATCACAGCATGATACAGAATCTTGTGAAAAAATTATCATTTTCCCAGCCAGAGCCAGCACAAATACCTGCAAGAAATCACAGGCAAAATGCTGTGGCAACCTTTGATCTTAGTGTATATCATAATTATGATTATCCCTGGGCACTGTATGTTATTAGTATATTGTTCAACCATCACCATTACTTCCACCGAATAAAGTCTTATGCAGTGTTTAGGTGTCTCGTAAGTTCATGTGAAAACTTTTGTCACATAATAGAATCCTTAAAGTCTGGAAGGTATCTTCTGCCTATGAAGTTATGAAGTCATGGAAGTCAATCTTTTAGAGAAAGAGCAGTAATTTTACAGCTTAAGAATTACTGCTTTTGATTTTTAGATTTCTGACTTTAAAAAAATGCCTGTATGCCCAAACTAATAGAAATCTCTGATTTCTACCTCATAATCATTATCAGTGGAAAGAAATTTAAAGCTATAAAATATATATTGCTTAAAAAAAAAAGGTAAAGTGGATGATTTCCTTACCTTTTTATCCACTATATTTTCTGATAAAATCCCCAGATATACAAATCAAGATTATTCATGAAACCTGCCAATAAAATCAGTAACTGGACTGAAGTAGAACTAATAAAGCTGGAAAGTTTTACACAGATCAAGCTGCTATAGGCAAACATAACAAAACCCATAAAATCTTGTAGCACTGAATAACATATTGCAGTGGGTGGGAAAATTTCTTGCCTAAAAGCATTTCTGTTTTGCAAAGAAAATAGAGTAAGGATGAACAGAAACAAGCACAGCCACCAAAAAATCCATATCAAGGAGATCCAATATCATCCTCCCACCAGGTGGGAGCTTATAGGAATGGAGTGAAGTCAGGGCCATGCTCAGGACAGCAGGTGAACCCACTTCTCGCCTACCTCACCTTTCCAGCTGCATCTGTGCTGCAGGGATGGGGATCTGGATGGGGAAGGCCAATTGATGGATGATATTGCTGACAGTGCCTCTGCATCAGAGTTGTTGCCAAAGTCAGAAAACCAATCCCTTGTATCACAACTCGCCTCCCAGGCCAGAAAAGGCAGGTTATAGTCATATGTGACTTTCTTCTGAGGGGAACAGAGCATCCAGACAGACGTTTCTATTAGGAAAGTTTTCTGTCTCCCTGGAGCCAGGGCTAAGGACATCACCAGGAAACTCCCTAGCCTGACACAGGCTTGGACTATTATCCATCACTGCTCTTCCTTGTAGGTAAGTGATGAAACTGCAGTGTGTGGTCAAGTGTGATCAAAAGGGACTTCAGGTCCTTGGGATGATTGTACAGGAATCTGGAGCACAGGTGATGTTTTTCTCTATTTTCCAGCTGCAGATAGTGACACTGGAGGGCACAGATTTGTGGATCCAGTCTATTAATGTATGGCCCTGTGGCTGGTGGTACCATTACAATTTTTAGGTCTTGATAATGACATGGCCTACAAGGCATCAGGTCTGGTGGTGTCAGATAGGATTCACTTTCTCAAACTGGGAAGAGAGTTTCTGCTCACGTTGCTGGAATTCATGGACAGAGCTTTAAACTAGACTTGAGGGGAGAGGGGATATCAGGCTCGTCCATGATCAAGGCATCAGGCAGGGGAGTTGGATATATGATCTTTGGAGGACCCTCCTAAACCATATTATTCTATTCTTCTCCAGAGAAGGAGAGGGCTTATTGGTTATTCTAAAAAATGGGAATGGTTTGGTTTAGGGCAAATTTGGGAGGAAACTTCTAAAGGGGTCCTTCTAGAAAGCAGAACTGGTTGGGGAAAAGGTTTTTGGGGAAAAGATTTATTTTGAAGAAAAATGGGAAAAAGCCTGTTTATTTAACAAGAAAAGTATTCACATGCATAAAACATGAAAAACATTAAACAATAAAACCTCTTGCTATTCTGAAGAAATGGCAAATTTAGAAAGTTCTTTGCATGGTGTGTAGCTCAGGTTATTTTGTCTCTTATCAGTTTTTCCTGTGCTGGAAAATGCCACATCTCAGGCTCTGGTGGGCCACAGGTGTGAGCTCCTGGTGTTTTTCTGAGTTCTCAGTCCAGAGCAGGGTCAATTAGTTCTAAGAAAAAGAAAAGCCACAGTCTGGGCAACTTTTTTCTACAGTTAGCTAAAAAAACTAACTGAAAAGCAAAGGAGAGCTCTCTCCTGCTGTCTGTGCTGCAGACAACACAGTCCGTGAGTGAGAATGCAGGGGAGCAAGTGCAGTTCCTCAAAACAAATTGTGAGCTTTTATTCTCCCTTTTCACTTTTGGAACTAGTTTTAAACAGGCAGAACTTAATATCCAGCATAAACAGAACAGACAGTTGGGGATACAAACATCATAAATTCACCTTAGGACATTCAGTGATATCAAGGCGTCAAGAAGTAGATGAAGATCATTTAAGTTTTGTAAAACTAAAAGTCATAATTAGAAAGGTACTTTTGATTGGAATAGATCAAATTACCAATTAATGCCTGAATAGTAGCCTGTATAAAAAGATTTAACATGCTTCCTTTATGGTTAAATGATATTATACCTTTAATTGTTTCACCTTATCTTTCTGAAACATTTTTGCTATTTCTATTTTTTCTACAGTTTTAGGTTCTACCTTACAGAATCTAAATGGTAACATAACGTCAAGAATAATTCACATACAAATTAGATCATTATAGAATGCATTTTTGATTAGTATTGCTTTTATTTTTGGTTTTATTTTTCTGAGGTGTTTTGGGGTGTTTTTTAGTGTCACGTGTCTTGGTTTTTTTTCCTAAGTTTTTTCTTTGGTTTTTTTTGCCTTTTTTTTTTTTTTTTCACTGTTAAGGAAAATGTACCTGTTTTAGAGCAGCTGATATTTCCTGGTTACTGTTTTCTGTATATTTTAGAATAAAATTTTGAATCTGCACAGTGTGATTTGCATGTTGCCAGAGTCTTACCAATGAAGGATTACTGCAATATGGACACGAACATATAAAGGGAAAACTGTGCTCTTCTTTTATCTGGAACTCAAACCTAAAACTTTTTTGCATGCTCTCCCTTGAACTGGGCTCAGAGGATCTCACCATGCTAGTCTAACCTTCAGTATAAACAAGAGAGCCTTGGTTCTACAGTGAGTATTTCTGACAGTTCAGGGATTTTCAGACTACTTACTGTGCCTTTCTTCATAGTTCATGGAGGATGCAATCTGCTTTTAGAGAAAAAGCTTTAGCAGACACTAAATTGACCATCCAACCACTGTGGCATCTTTTTTTACAGCATAAAAAAGAGATCCAGGTTTTAATCCTCAATCCACTCTATTTTGAAGTGAGAATTTGATAGCTAGTTACGTTTCATTTCACCTCATAGGACCACTCACTGTTTGAGAATCTGGCTCTTAATGTCCTGAATAAAATCCACCTGAATTCCGGGCAGTTTTCACATGATAACAATACAAAATAAGTAGTGAAAAATTGAGATTATGTGATGGCTGCATTGAAGGCTGGAAGCCTGAAGTACCTGTGTCACTTTTTTTTCTCTCTCAAATGGTAAGGTTAATCTCTGACCCTGCAAAGCGGTCCATCTTGCTGGAAGGCACTGTGCCCTTGCAGTGTTCAGCTGAAAGCAATGGGGTCTGCATGCCGGGAGCAGCTTGCAGGGCAGGGCTAATTCTATCAATTAATAACTGGCTTCCTCTGCACAAACATCTGTGTCAGGCTTTCCTGAAGAAGCCCAGCACAGCTCCATTATTGTTTTAGAATTAAAAGACCTTCTTTTTTTTCCAGCTGTAACAATTTGCAGAAGTCTCAGACCTTTGCTTTCTGCACAGATCTGCAGAACACAACACTGAGAACTTCTCCAGAATACTTGGTATATGCATAAAGCATATGGCACAATTCTGTAATTGTCTTATGTAGCAGGAAGTTGGAGATTTTCAAAGACCAATAACTAGCTAAGGGAATAACTGACACACAGCACACCCTTTAACAGCAAATTCTGAGCTACCAGAAAACAAATTGTAATATTAAGAGAAATGAATTTCAGTGTCATGTAACAGAAGAGATAAAAAAATCTTGGGCAATTAATTTTGACATAATTATTTTTTCTCATTTAAAGAAATTCAATAGATAGCATTTTATTCATGTCTCCATTTCCCAGCATAATGATTTTAGGTTATGTTTTGAAGCATAAGTAAATTACAATCTATAGAAAATTCTTGTATTGAAACATGCTATTAAGAATGAACACTATTTGTGTTACTGAAAATGCTTTGCAAACCTGAGAGAATTTGGAAAAACATTGTTTGTTCATATTTAGAATGAATACATGGGAGTTGAGGATGCCTGTCACCAGTGATTCTGATAGTGTTGTCCTCCAACAGCGTCAGGATGGATCAGCTGAGATGAACAGAGTGCAAATCCCTTCAAATCAAGTGACTCTGTTCATATCCACCTGTATGTTTAAGAAATAAAACAAAACAAAATTCAGTCTCTTCCCTGCCCAAGCCCCTTTTTAGTTTTTGTTTGTTTATATGTTGTCTTTGGAGTAGACATGATAAAAACTGTTACAAATTTTTGCATAAAAACCAGGACAGCACATAACTTTTAATTGAAAGGAACCCCTCAGACTGTAATATCAGAGGAAAGGAACAGCTTCACCAACAAGGGCTGATAGGACAGGCACTGCTTTGCATAAGAGTAAAGCTATGGTATCAGAAAACCAAATAAACGGCACCTCTGTCCCATGCTGACCACTAAAAGAATTATGCAGAGCTTCTCCATGGGCTCCATGTGTGGCAGAAAGGGTTCCACACAATTTGCCGTCCCTGTCAACAAGGAGGTGGACAAGAAAGGTGGAAAACCAGCAAAGAACAGAAGCTTTTATTGTCACCATGATAACAGACAGAGGGTTCTTCCTTCACCAACAATCAGCTCTTGCTAAAAGTACAGTCTGACAGTACTGTGGTATCAAGGTGATAAAATGAAAGTCATACAAGAAGGTGGAACGCCCAATAGATTTTGACTTACTAAAATGATTGATAATAGTTGCTACAGAGAAATATAGTGATGCACAAGATTTGGGAGAGTCCTGGTACTAAGTATGCATGCTATAGTCACTACAACCACTAAGAAAAGATTTGTTGCAATCACACAAGTTAATTCTATGTAAATGTTGTCTCCAGAGAAATTAGGAAAGCAAATCAAATGGTAAACTGTGTGACAATTCATGTTATTAAGCCACAGATGTACTTGGACCTTGAATTCCTGTGAGCAGTTTTGCTCTCCATGTCCCCATGAAGTGTATGGTGGTCCTGTGGATCAAATTATGTTAGAGCTGGCCTAAAACATCCTCCCTCTTAGCTGCAATTAACACAGCAGCTCCTGCCTAAAACAGAATGGACCTTTATGGAGCATGGAGGAATATGCAGTATAGCCATGATCTGCTCTACTCACTTGTAAAAGACCTTTATAACTGCAACAAGGGACAAAACACTTACATAGAGCATGATGGATATCTTAACTATTACATTAGATAGCAAAAAAAGCTGTCCAGGATCTAAGTGCAACATCATGAGTAGAAGAAGTTATGAATGGAAAGTCTCATCTGCTTTCAGATCCAGGAGTACAAACTTAATGACATATTATTTAATAACAAATGTGATTCCTGTTTACGAACATGCAAGCAGAAGTTACTCTTTGTATTTAGAAGTCATTTTAAGAGGAATATTTTCTATTACTATTCAAACTGACCTCATGAAATGATCACCGTAGAACTTTTTTCCAAGATTGTAATGACAGCATAACTACATATTGACTAAAAGCAATTTGCTGCTATTTAGGCATAAATTGAAAATTATAGTTGTTTCATAAGTCAAGAAATTGCTTTCTCCAGTCATATTTCTTCAGACAAGGTATATAATAAAATCTTTAAACTCTACCCCCATTTTCACATTCAGTTCTAAGCATATTTTTCCACTAGGGTGTCTCTCAATTTTGACTGAAGAAAATGGTCCAAACCCTCCAAATTCCCATGTTTGCTCTCAGAACTTTTTTCAGATTTAAGAGATCATATCCAGTAATGGCAATCTTGACTTCATGTAATTGCAATCAGCAGAAGGGCTTGGCACTGAAATTTGCAATATTCTATCTTAAATCTTTCTTTCAAAACTCCTACTTTATTACTCCCTGCTCTCTACACTCCAAAATTCTGCTCTGTGGATTTTGCAAGTTGGTAATTGTATGTTCTGCTAGTTTCCACAAGATCTCATTGTAACCCTTTCTTGTCCTATTCAAGCACTCATTCTCTTTTTAATGGATTTAAACTATACAGCTGAAATTATTTGAACTTCACAAACTGCCGTGTGTGTGTCTTCACACTTATGTGGCACTAAAACAATTTTAAAACATGATGTAGCTTAAAGTAAGTATTGCAGAAAGAGGAGAAATTCAGGTTATTAAAACCTTGACAGAAATTTTTGAATAATATTTATCATCTTAGAAACAGTGATTTATATGACTAATCTTAGAGGAAAAAAAATTATTTGACATACTCAATCCACAAGGAAGCAGCAGTAAGTAACACTGTAGAATCAACAAATCAACTAATGACATGCTTCTTCCTGAGTCAATATTCTCTCAGTGTATTAGCATGGGGTTAGAAGAATTCTGCTGCTAGGATACCACAGAAAAATAAGAGTGTAATTAATTGCTAATCTGAACAAAGTAAATTACTAAATGCAGTCATATAGACGCCAGATTTCAGACAAAGTTAAAGATTTGGCATTTCTTCTCTAATTAAATTTATTGCACAGATTAGCATCTTTAAGTAATTGCAAAATCTAGTTTGCATCATTAGATGCCTTAAACCAAATTTCAGTAGTAACATGAGGTCACATTCTAGAGCAAAGCCACATCACATCTCAGAGATACCACGGATGGCTGCATTAACTGTGCAGGAATGAGTGCAGCTACACCTCCGCTAAAGAGTCATTTACTGTATTGCCCTGTCTTTATCCCATTTCAGGCACACTCACAAGCATTTGCTAACAAACACAAAACACATTTCCTGTGTTTGAGAAGAAATGTGATTAATTGCAGGATTGGTTGTTTATCAATATGATTATATTGTATAGTATAAAAAAACACCTTTGTGCAAAAATATGACTATTGTTAGCAGGAAAACATGCTTTGCTCTAAAGCACTTACTCTTTCTTGTACTTGTCAAAAGGGGTTACCTATACCTGTTAAGCACCAAACAGAAAACTTGTAACAATGCAGAAAACTGTGATTTCTAAAAACACTATGATAAAATAAACAAATAGATATTTCACCTCCTCACAAACTGAAGCATAAATTCAAATTGCCTCCCTTCAGGATAACCTGTATATTCTGTAATGCAATTATGGCACAATTCCTGCCTGGACAGGATATAAATTCAGCATTTAATACTGTATTTGTGATAGAGTCAGCTAATATATGATACATTCATATAGCAGGCTCTCAACATTAACAGTAGTAGTGAAAGTTCCAAAAATGTCATAATACTCATTTATAACACACTTTTGCAGCAACATCTTCCATAATTAATAAAACGATTTGCAGTTCCAATATGATTCTCAGGGTTTAATTCTGTACATGTCAAGTCATTGTTTAGGCTGCAGATACTTGTACCCCATGCAAGAAGAGGGGAAAATTTTCCTTCATCTCTTGAAACAAGTAGAAAAAGAACAAATTTTTTATTGACTAAAATACAAAATGATGGTATAAACATATCATTAGTTTGGTGTTAGCCAATTAGAAACCAAATCCTTCTTATATTGCCATATCTCTTGAAGCAAGTTTATAGTCAGTCATACAAACCAGTTTTTTTCAGCTCATTGCCTTTTTTTTTTTTTTTTTAGATTTTGTTTTCAGCAGACCTTAACAATCTAGTGAAAGTAAGGAACATATTTAATTGGATTGTACACATTTTAGCACCACCATTCTCTCTAACAAAAGGTGGAACACAGCTGTGATAGGGCTGTGACAGAGATGAATATTTTAAAATACAAGCAGAAGCCATGAAGCAAGCAGCTGAGTGTTTGGTCTCCATTGCTGAGACATTTAGCCCATTATGGTGACCTGTAAGTTATGTTCTGGCTCTTCCCTGACACACAAAAATTCTTGTTATTTTGGAGTGTATAATAGCAATATCATTGGCATAATATCCCTTTTGCAGATTTTGCCTTTTACTGAAAATTTGGAAAAATACAGAATATTTCAAATGAAAGGAAAAGAATTATGAAGCATTAATTTTCAACTTGGGTTTTTTTTTCTTTCCCAGTGCTTTTCACACTTGTATTTTCCTACTTAATATTTTTCCCACTCATTTTAATGCATCTTTTCCCTACCTTTTTTCCTATACCAATTCAGTCCATTTCCAAATCTTATTCTACCTATCATTTCCTGCTTATTCATTACCTACCTATTCTATCCATCATTTGTAGATTGGATTTTCTGTCTTTAATTTTGGTTTTGTTTGGAAGGGACCTTAAAGATTGTTTAATTTCAACCCCTCTTGGTATGGTATCCAGAACTTACTTGGGCAACTTGTTCCAGTGTCTCATCACCCTCGAATATTTTCTTCCTTGTGTCTATTCTAATCTAAATTTACACTTTTTTGATACACCCAGTATGGACAGTCACTTCATACCACTAGTTGCATTTGTTTGAGATGCACATGATTAGGATAATGACTCTGAAAAAATAGAGGTGCAAATAAAACAAAACATATTTTTGCAGAAATCAAAACCCAGCAAGGCCTTCCTTCTGTGGCCACTTGTCCACCGACACTTCCTAGTTCAGCAACAATTTTACTTCAGTCTGTGAGTGTATGTGTATACCAAATAAAGATAGGTACTATCAGCCTGACATCTAACAAAATTATTAAAATCAAAAACATATTGACTCTACTTTAATTTTGCAACTATTTCTTTTAAGAGACTCCTTCAAAGGTTGATTATATACAACAATCATTAATTCTGTGACAATATGTACAAAGTATGTCAACAAAAACCAGGGTGCATTCTTAGATTTATCAAGAAATACTACAAACACAATGACTTCACCATTAAGGCCTTATTGCATTAGACAAATGAAGGAATATGTGCTGCAATGTATACTGCTGAGCCTTTCTCCTGTTCTAACAGTCTGCCATATGACAGTATTTTCATAGTTACTGGTAGATGGGCATAAGTTGGTGTTCCTAGTTTAAATGATTCCATTATAAATCCTATTTTATAAGAGAGCTAACTAAGGCAGGCTGCTTCATAAACAGGCTGAACCTATGGGCCCTACTCCTTTCAGTTACACAGCATGTAACACGTTCCCATTTGCGTTGAATAATAAAGATACATAATCCGGCTCTCCATTAGAAAACACAAGCCTAGGAGTCTCCCATCCAGATAATTATGTGCAGTGCAAATGACATTCCATTAGCATGTTGGCTGGCTGATCACAGAGAGAGGGGTGCATTCAGCCAGAAAGGGTAGGAGCAGTCCAAATGAACCATTTGAAAATGTTCAAAGATAAAGTACAGCCAAGGCACCAAGACTGGCACTTTAAAGGGAGCACCTTATAGTGCAAAACCACAACTTTTCTCCACGAGTAACCGCTTCCCTGCTACTTTTAAAGGTGTATGTAGCTGAACTTCAAATAAGTTTCTTGTGACTAGATTCAAACATGTCAGGCCGTTGCAGACACCTGCTAGTGGCAGCAGAGTCTATGGCTGGGAGTTCTCAAATCAATCTCTCTTTACTCAATCATTACTCTGAGATGCAAAACTAGTATTTCTTCAAGCACTTGTAATAAAAGCTGAGCATCTTGCTTAGTTTCCTCTCTGCATTAATATATTACTTCAGCATTCTAAGCATCACTGATGCACATAAACATTATGGCAATAACTGTGGAATCTTTAAACCTCCAGTTAATTTCAACTTGGAGAGAAAAATGAAAGCTGAGAGGTCCTACAACGCAAGGGAGAACATTTGTAAGGAAACTTCAGTTAACTATCATTGAAGCCATATCCTGCGGGGAAGAAAATGTACAGGTGTGTGTTTTGCTTGGTATGGACAGATTTTTCTGTTTCTATGTAATTATGTAAATGTATAATTATATACATTATAATCTCAAGAATATCTCTTACTGAAAGTTGACCTGTTCTTTCTCAGCCACTTTATCTCAGGGAAGTTGATGTACACTCTCTACCTACAGTCTTTACTTCACTTAGGCATTACTACATCAGCTAGGCAAGACTCAGCCTTTCGTTCCTTCATTACGAGGTTACTGAGCTTTGAAATAGGTGTGGCAGCTAACCACCATTTCTCTAATAAGACTCTGGCTACAGACAGTATTTAGGGATAGGCAACATATGTGTAAGATGGAATGGAACCATCTGCAACCACTTCCAAATGAACACAAACCTCACCACAAACAGCACTTCTGAATACAGCCATCACACCTCTTGTGTAAAAACTGGGTACAAATCTAGGAGGCAACAGTGCCTATTTAAACTTTCAATGACACAGAGGAAGGGCTGGACTCCATGTGAATACCTTGGAACAATTATGAGATATTGCACAATGGAAATGATGGAATTAAATGGGTGCAACAGAGGGATACCAAAAGGAGGACAATGAACTAAGCAATGAAAATACAGTTTTGAGAGACAAGGAGTAAGGATCATGGAAATAATTACCACATCAACAAAGATGTATTTTCATTAATATTTAATGCTTTAGAGATCAAAAGAGATGTAAAAATGATATTGTGCCTCAAGCCAAAAACATTTTTACATTTGCCATTTAAGACCATTCTTCTGCTTGTGTGAATTTTTCTTTTATGTGTCGTTGCAATGCCACAGGTAATGGCTTCTCTATAAATTCCTCTTGATTCCTCTTTTCCAGCTGACATGACTTTGTTTCCCTGTGTAGTATATGACTTCTGCTAGAGACAAAAATATCTGAATGTAAACCTTATACATGCCCAAATTCCAACCTTTATTGCACTCTATTTGAGAGGATTTCTAAATTCAAAAAGTGATGACCGAGGGGAGTATTTTACAACTGAATAGAATGCAGAAGTCTAAAAGGCTGAATTTTGGGCCAACCTCATGTCATTAAATGGCTGGCATCTTAAAATTTAAAAAACATCCAACCCAAAATGGTATCATGGCTAAAGGAAGACAAAAAGTTTGTGACGCTTTTGGGGTTTGTTGGTGTTTATTTTGGTTGATTTGTAATGGAGCTTTTTGGTAGGAAGCTGCATTAATTGCAGTCAGAAACCCCAGAAATTCAGAAAACCAGAAATGCCAGAACAGCAAGCAAATGGGCAACAGGCAAAAGGGACAAAAGCAAATACCATAACTAATAAGATGGGATAATGAGCAGCCTGGGACCTCAAATCAACTGAAGCTTCATGAAGGCTTTTCTAGAGCACAAAACCAGGCTTGATAATCATAAGTGGGATTTTTAGTGAAAAAAATACTTACTGGAAGCAGCCTGTCATACAGGAAATACATCACTATAAAAATAAAGGGGATTTTTAAAATTGATTTTATTATTATTATTATTGTTATTGGTTTTATGATCACTATCAAATATTTTGAAGTTTGAGTTGGCTGTTATATTGTAACTATGTTAATCTTCTGTGTTTATTTTTCTTGGCTTTCTTAGTTAAGGAAACATTCTGTTAATGATATAATTTGTAGTTCATCTAACAATTTAATTTAATTTAATTTAATTTTCCTTGGTTTTTGTGCCAGCTTTTTCAGTTTTTTACTTGACCCTGCAGTATTTATGAATCACAAAATTAAACACAAGTTCTATTGTCTCAAATCAAGGGATGTGTAAGAATTTTCCTTCCCAAGAACATATTTCTAGTGTTATTTTGAGGTTTCGTCTTACACAGCTTGTAAACTTACAAAAACTTTTAGTGGTCTTAATATTGTCATAATGATCATCATTTTAGTCCCAGAAATTCTTAGGGTGACTCCATGAGAAGTTTAAAGGGTAAAATCCTGGATCTACAGAAATTCTTCCAAATTCTCTTTTTTTCAACATGACAATATTTCTTTCAAAATTCTAATTAATTAGACTCTTCTTTGCAGTTAATACAAAAGTATCACTTTTGTTACAAAGTTTTATTGAAGATGAACTTTATTTGAAAGACATAAGGAGATGGCAAAGGAGATGTCAATTCTTGTATTTAATTTCACTATCCATATAACAATAGAGAGAACCATGAATGTAGGTTTAACAAAAAAGGAAATCTAATTACTTCCAATATGTAGCTGATAATGAGAAAAAAAAATAACAGAGAAAGAAACAAAGAAAGAGATTGCATTTTCCTGGACAGAAGTCTTGTATTTACTTTTGTCCCACACTTGCATAAATTATATATTGGATAACGATGCTTAGTGTAACAAGGAATCAATGCTAGTGATAATTCTTTTCCTCTACATAATCTTTTAAAAATTAAATTCCAGGATTTAGGGGAGGGAAGTTGGAGGAAGAAAGAATGGTACACTTTGATTAATGGCATATCCATATTTGTAAATTAGGACTATAAATTACAAAAAGCTCAGATAAAATATAAAAATCCAAACCAACCAAATAAACAGACAAAAACATCCAGAAGCACTTGCCTAGGAAATATAGAAAAGATAATTTGAAATCATAACAAACCCCAGAATCTTCAGGGCAGTGGTCACAGCACCAAGACAGAATTCAAGAAGTGTTGGGACAATGCATCACGCACAGGGTGTGACTTTTGGGGATGGTCCTGTGGAGGACCACCGGCTGTTCACAGTGATCCTTGTGGGTCTCTTTCAACTCAGAATATTCTGTGATTCTGTCATTTAAGGGTAGTAGATTCTTCTTTTGAAAACATAGTTTTGGTAAAAATCAGCATGTTTAAAAGGAAGCTGTTAGTTTGACTGTGTGTTGAGAGAAAAAGCCAAAGCAAACTCTTTCAGATTTACCAGTTCATCTGCATAAAAAAAGGCGAACTATTTTGGCTTTGCAACATTATTATGCTCATCTTGTTCTGAATATTAAAGTATTATTTTCTTCTTTCTATGTCAATGATTTGGGACGCATTATAAATGGGGTATATAAATTGCCAGAACTCCACATCCTGGCAGACTGTAGAGAAGGAAAGAGCCCTTTGCCCTCCCTTCTATCTTGCCTTTCTTTTTCGAGGTTAGATTGCTCTCATTTAATTTTAGCTCCCTAAAGGAAGGTGTTCAGGCTGTGCCCATCATCTGCAGCCCACAGTCCCAAAAAAATAATAATTCCAGTTATTTTAAGACTGGCTAAAGCATACAGTCCTCTCTCTGAGGTTATTTGTTTAGTGCTGCAGAGTTATACCTACCTTTCAATTTGCCTTCTTGGATCAATGCAAACCCCCTGTGCCACAATTCCAAACAATAAGCTACCTTGTTTGGGACTCTTGCCTTCAAACTATCTCTATGAATTCTGACTTTTTTAGCCCTTCAGTGAAAAGGGAATTAAGATAACTTAAAAAGAGAATTCCTTATGTACACAGTAACTAATTTTAATCACAAAAATATAGAATTACTGATCTAGGCAACACCATGTATTAAAAAGTTCTGACATTATGCTTTTGGCTTGATCTACTTTCCGTGAGTACCTGATTTGGTGTTTAGAGGCATTTGATCCTCTTTCCGTGTGTTTTTCCTTTTTCTTCTTCTAATTTTCTTTCTTTTAAACAACTTTTTTTTTTTTTCTTTTTCTTCTGAGCTAGTTCCCAGTTTATGAGATGTACTAGATTCTATCCTAATAGGATGGACACCTAAGAACAGGAGACCAATATTTCATAGAGAAGGAAGAGACATTCAACACTGGAGACTCATGGTCACTGTATTTTTATGGGATTACTGTGAAAGGACTACTGGACTGTTTTACAGCATTATTTTAGAAAACTGGGATAATATAACATAATAGCCTAATTCAGGGTAATCATCTAGAAACCCCATACCTTCCTCTTTACAGCCTTGTCAATAAATAACTTTTCCCCTGGCCGACCACACATGCCAAAATTGTACAATGGTTTAGAAGTTTAAAAGTGAATAATTTCAGTGCAGAATAGAATTGCCTGTCCTCTAACGAGAATTCTAGAGTTAAGAGCCATAAAAACTGAGAGCTTGACTTCACATTAGGGAGATATCATCCAGTTTCTGCCCATATCTGAGAAAGCAAACTTGTTTTCCACAGATAGAGTCACTTGAGAGACTTTTGATTGCTTTAATATTTATAAAATATTTTTGTTGCTGTACAGAAAATGTTAGGTATTTGCTTAGCTTCACATTTAAAGGTCTGACACTTCATATTTTGTGGAAGTAAGGAAACTATAGGATGTCAGATAAAAAGGAGATTTCTAGAAATTTGAGGTTTTGTAGAGTTGTCAGTTTCCCAAGGGAAGAAGTTCTGTTTCAGAGAGTTCAAGAGATGAGAATTATTTTGAATCAACCTGTATAATTTCTAAAGATTGTGTGTCTGATCTGTTCTGATTCAACCTTTTTTTGCTGTCTCAAATATATAAATATAATGGAAGTATATAAATATATTTCTCATCAGAGCAACTGAGGTGACCTGGGTGAATTCATTCCTGTCTAGATAAATGGAAACTCTAAATCTTCCAATTTCAGTGATAAATTAGTTTGCAGAGGGACTAAACCAGCCATTTATCAAAAATCCTATTTGAGCAATAATCCCCAAACAGTTGCAAGTAAAACTATAATCAGTAAAATGCTACATTTTAAAGCAATGGTTGGACAGAGGCAATAGAAAAGGCTTCTCTTTCAAGGCTTGATGTAGTTGCTTGTCTATACCCCAAAATCCTCAAGAGAAGGTTTTGGGTTAAAGTTTAAAATGCTAAGTATAGTCAAGCCTATCTCTATGCAGGAGCCTGCATATGCTACAGTTTTCTTGCTGGAGACAAAAAAATAACACAACCCCAAAATTATTAGACAGTACTTTTTTATTACTGGCAAACAAAGTAAACAACAATTTTAATCTATTATGGTAAATTCTGAAATGCCTGTATTATATTTATGTATATGGTAAGAATGTCTTGGAGATAGATACAGTGATTTAACTATTTTTTTCAGATAAAACTACAATTGACACAATCTAAAGGAAATGCAAGTCAATCTTTTGCAACGTCACTACTCAAATCAGCAAAGTAAATAATGTCTCCATCATCAGGGAAATAAACCTTATTTGTCTGGTTTCATTCAGGCTGGAATGGGACCAACAGAGATGTAAAAAATTGCCCATTTGAGACTAGACCAGTGTTTTGAAGGAGAAGGAAAAGTCTGCCCAGTTTGTGTATGCCCAGCACTGATGAACAGGCACAAATCTGCAGAGGGAGGAAGACAAAAGGGCAACAAGGGTTTCTGCAGCTTTTGCTTTGACTGATTTTTCTTTCCTCTGTCAGATAGACGAAGCTGGCATGAAGAATTTACAGAAGTGTAGCCAAAATACATTTTTAATTCATATTCCAAAATACTTTGTGCCTTTGAGCATTCAATAAATAATGCTTTGTTTTGAAATATTGCTCCAATATCAGAAAAAAAAGGTAAATTTTTACTCTGCTGTACCAGAGGAAATATGAGATATGAGGTAACTTTAATTCAAATGAATTTACCTTATGGAAAGCCATTTAGACTCATCCAAGATAAGCTAAAACCAGATTTAAAATAATAGCAGCTGTTCCTGAGTAAATTTTCCCTGGATATTTTCTCTGAGATAGTTGCAAAGATAAAGCAAGCCTATTTGATGGGATTTCAGTTCATCAGAAAACCAAAATAAACTGTATTTGTGTTCCTTTCATGTCCTTAGGCTTTACTGTGTGAAGAATGTTGTGCCCTCTTAGGGCTTTTTCTGAATTAGTCTTCAGCCACAATTCTTTACCACAAACGTTGACTTCAATTTACACTTGAATTACAATTTAAAAATAAATAAATAAATTTTAAAAATCCGGAACTAGATTTTTCAACCGAGTCATTGTCCCACAGTCCTTTTCTACATAGCTGAAGTGAAAGGCCTGAGCCATGATTTCACCAGGCCTTCCTTTTATAAGGTTTTTCCTATATGCAACAGTGAGTGGGTTCAAATGTATAATGATTTTAAAAGTTCCTAATGTTTTTTTCCAGTATCAATTTTTCTTATCAGTCTCATTATTGTAAGTTGGGTAATAGTTTCACTATTAGACTGTAAAAGCAGTCATTGAGCTAAAACAAAACCATAACTTCACATTTATATTATCTATATTTGTTCTCTTTTGGCTATAAAAATATTTTGATTATTCAGAGCACAACATGATCATCTGTCTTCTTATGTCAGTTCTTCTGACACCAAGTAGTCTGACTCATTTACTATTACAAATTCAATCTCACAGATTCTTTTATGACAAACCTCCACAAATTTTGTTTGCGTAGAAGTTAACTTGCTTATTCATTAAGTTTCTTCTGTTATTATCAAATAAGAGGCTGAAGAATTGTAACAAGAAGTCAAGGTCCAGAGCACTGATTGGTTTTAAATATTTGGCAATACAAACCAATCTATCAGGCAGGAACTAACAGCCAGAAACTTCTGAATAAAGAAAATTTTGAGATGCTGCCAGTGTATCCCAGAGACAAATATAACCAGACCTATGACCATCCTGAAAAGGCCTACTTCTTCATCAGGTGCTAATAAAGTCATTTTGTTCTCTTCAGGAAAATTTAACAATCTCAACAGTGTTGATGTGCGCATTTCTACATCAGCAGGCAGAGGACCAACCATGTCCTGGAATTTATGGCCTCAGCACACCTTACAAACACCATAAACAAGAACATCCCCCTTCCGTTTCCTTTAGCTATGCATGATGTCAAATATTATGGCCTGTGCCTTTGGGCTGTGTCCCCTCCCAATCACTTGCCCATTCCCAGACAACTCTGGGGACAGAGTGGGAAAAAGTCTTTGCACTACTCAGTAGTAGCAGAAATCATAAAATACTAGAGTAGTTTGGGTTGGAAGGAACCTTAAAGATCATTAATTCCTTCAGAACATCCATCTTGTTCCTTTATCAACTTCCACTGTCCCAGGTTGGGCAGAGTTCCATCCAACCTGGCCTTGAACTCTTCTAGGGATGGAACATACACAACCTCTCTCAGAAACAAATACCAGGGCCTCACAGTAAAGAATTTCTTCCTAATATCTGACCTAAACCTACTCTCTCTCTCTCTGGCTGAAGGCACTCCCCCTTGTCCTTTCACTCAAGGCTCCCTTGTAAAAAGTCTGTCTCCATATTCCTTGTGGGTTCCCTTCAGGGACTGCAGGGCCACACTTACATCCCTCCCAAGCCTGGAATTTTGGCAAATTAGTAAGACTGCTTTAGCCATAAATATGGACCCTAACACAATGTAGGATGATGTGAAAGAAGTTCATTCCAACCCACCCAGACCCAGTACAAAATATCAGGTTTCAGAAGAAAATAAATGGGGAATTGCTAACAACTGCCCATGACACTGCTGGATGCACAAAAACCTGAGAAAATCAATTGATTTCCTTATTCAGGTCATCAAAAACCTGAGAAAATCAATTGTTTTCCTTATTCAGGCCATTGGTCTTTCACACCAAGTAATGTCCCAGTACCATGTAAATCCATGTATCAAATGTACATTTTAAAGTTTTCACTGCTTTTCTGTGATAAGGCAAATGTTTAAGCTACTTGCATACACTGTAAGAATTATAATGAGGAAACTTGCCTGGAAAAGCTTATATACTCCCTAAAGTCTTTAATGAGGATAGTGGCTTAATAGTGATCATGACTTCTGGTAATGCAATTTCTCTAAATGCTTGAAAGTATCTTCCACACTAAGCTTATTAACTTCTGTATAAGTTTTATTTTGATGTTTAGTTTTATTGCAACTTTACCAACTGTACAGCATTTAAGTATGCTGGAACTTGATGTTCTGTCCTTTACAACATTGAGAAAATAGATTTTGTATCCCTGAAACATTCAAAGTACCAGGTAAGAATTTACATAATGTGTACATCAAGAAATATGGACAGATTTCAGGAACAGTCTTCAAACAAACCCAAGCCTGTCTAAGAATTTAATACTGCAATTACATTTATTTAACTCCAAAGAACTTAACAGAACTAGACTTTGTTGTTTTGGGGGGTTTGGAGGTATTTTGAAGTTACTCATTCTCATGCACATAACAATTTTCAGTGAAGTGGAAAGCATTCCTAAGTGAAGTGACTGGTGACATGGACAGACTTCTTTGCCTTCAAGTTGTGTAAAATGGTCTAGCTCTAAACTCTGGAAATAGTGTGTGCCTATCTGAAGAATTCTCTGTGTCTCATCCCTAGGTACCTCATCAACACTCACTTCATTGCTCATGCCCTGTAGGCAGAGGAGAATAACCACAAGCCTTTTCTACTATTTTATTTTTAATCCAAAACACAATAGGTTTTATTACAACACAATTTTTAAAAGCTCTTAAAATCGCCACAAATTATAGATCTCTATAAACCTAATTGCTCAGAGGCACTGATCATCTCGAATAAAATTGCAACAACTTTTCCTCAGTCACCAGCTCAAGCTGTTTAGAGACATAGGATCAAAATACTTCCAATTGTATTATAAAGTAGATAACCATATAAGTACTGCCCTTAAGAAAGGTAAGGAGAAAATGCATTCAAAAATTCTGAAAGATGTATTGGTCTTTGCCCACTGTAGAAGGCCTTTCAATGAGGGCAGAAAACCTTAAAAATAATACAGGATTTTATTGAAAACGAAGGTAAAGATTATAAAAACAGAAGTGGTACTTCTGGATATTTGAAAATGTCTGACGATAGATGCAACTGTGTTGTGTATAAAACATATTTTGAGGAAGCTGTAATTAGAAAAATCTGCAGTTAAAAAGGGGAAAGATTTTAGCCATAAATCAATTGAAATCTGTATCTACTGACTGCAGGAAATTCTGGTTATTTAATGTCACTTATTTAAAACAAACAAACAAACAAACACAAACAAAAACAGAGAGAAGAAAGGGAGCCTTATCTTCACGAATCAACCTGTAATCAGTGGACAAGACAACTATGAAAAAAGCTGCAGTATATTCCATGCCACAGTGAAAAGAAGAGCATTCTGGCAGGGATTCTGCAGCTCAGAAATGCCCAATCAAGCACAGAGGTTTCTGTGTTGGTAGTAGTCCACTGTGTAATTGAATACCTATTTAAGGGAGAAACAAATTATCCTTTATAATCCCTTTTCCTGCTCTCTCCATGAATTTCAAAGCTGAACATGTTGACCCAGTTGGTGGAAAGGCTTCCAGCACAAGCTCTTGCTGTCAGTCCATGGCTGAACAAGAAGTTGTAGGATATCCATTTTCCACTGACTCCTGCAAACCTGGAGAACTCAAGGATGCCTGCAACAAATGAACAAATCCATAAAAACAGAAATTTTACTCTGCATGTCAAATGCAAAATCAGGATTCTCATTACCACTTCAGAATATGTATATGGAAAGGTAAATGTAGGTGTTGAGTTGGATTTTGAGAAATCAGAAGCTGATTCTGAAGGATTTTGTTATGCGTGGTATTCCACGCAATTATTGTATCGTGGAAAATGCAAATTTTTTTATCACCACTTTTAAAAAGTTTTTATATTCATGAAAAAATATTTATGCATTTCAGCAAAATTACCTGTGACTAGTAATTTTTTAAAAATTTGAAGAAGAGCTACCCAACATCAGAAGTCTAGAGCATTTCAAAATGCATTACATTACCAAGAGTCCAGTGGTAAAAATGAGATGAGGCAGGTTCAGGAGTGTGCATTTTGGTTGGACTCATGACATCAATGTGAACAGACTATATGAAAGAGGGAACTGATTGCTCTGAACCAATTTGATAATGTACCAATGTCCTAATTAAAAGATATTAATACAAGCAAATAACTTTATGTGCATCTATCTTCTCATGGATCCATATTTTTTTCCCCCTAGTCAAATGCTCCAGGATCCTACAGCACGAGTGTGGTTGTCATTAGACTATTTGAATAAAATGTTTGTTGCCAGGTAACTGCAGCTTGGAGGCTATTCAGTGAGAACTAGCATTGGTAACCAGGACCACCAAAAGTGCAGGCATGAAAAGATGAGTGATGTTTTGAAAGTCTAAGTGCAGAGTGACACCACTGTCCCCACGGTTGTAAACAACAATCAGTAAAAGTTTATTCATCATTAAAGCTCACTGCTAATCACTGTGGGAATGTAACCTTGACAGCTTAGTAGAATAATACTCAGGCTACTAATTTAGTGTGCATAGAACTGTGTGTGATACACAGTATGGGTGAAGATATCTGTGTGCTATAGACAAGACCATGAAGAAAACAAGGACCTGCTGCTGAAATAGGAATGTGGCCACTGTTCAGATCTCCAGATATCCTGAACTATACACATGTGTACTTGCATTTTACTGTTGTTGAAAGGAAATACATTTTTATTTCTTGTCTTTGATCCAGTGTTCATTGCATTTGTCCTGAAACACCACCCTTGAAGTTTTGTTATAACTGAGATGCAAGATACTAATATAAACATATATGAATATACCATCGTACTATAAATTATAATGCCACATTATAAAATTTTATATAATGTTAGTGTGTGTGTGTGCGTGTGTGTGTGTAAAATGGTTTCATTTTAATACATACATCTATGCATGTACAAAGTCTAAATGCCACAGGTTTCCAGGCTAGGGTAGAGGAATAGAAGGAAGGAGAATATCAGGACATTAATAATTGACTACATCCCATTGGACGCACAAGGTTTTAGTGAAATTCTTTATTGAAGAAATTGTTTCCTTTTCATCATTCTTATTCTCCACATCAGTTTTTTTAACTCTTTCCAGCCTGAATTTTCTCTCAGTTCTTTCCAAGAGCTCTGAGAAGGAGGTAGTGTCTGTTAGATCAGTGTGAATGACCTGGAAAAGGTTTGAGCTTAGGCTGTAGCTGATTTTGTATTTACAATTTTCCACAGCTGACTCTGGGAGAGGATAACTTCTTCCTCGCCCCAAAAAAGTCTGTTTCTGCTCCACTATCCTCATGGGTGTGATCCAGCACTTTATCCCTTTGGAGCTCAGACTTGCTGCTCAGAGTAGTGTATCTGTGAGGAGAAGATGCACAGCCTGTAGACACTAAGTTGAGACTGTAAGCATCTGATTCTGGTGGCATCTGAAGCACTGGGAAATCAGAAGGATTTTGTCTCAAGATGAAACCCATCACTTAAACAGTAAGAGGGAAAAGGACTAGATGGAGCAGCAGAGAGACTGATATTCAGATATGTTTAGTACAGGGAGTGTCACAAAGGTTTAGAAGTTATTACATCAGGAAAGCTGACATCCAGGCAGTACCAGCAGCCAGGAAAGGTGACACTTCCAAAGTAGCACAGGAAGGAAGCAATGGACAAGGACTATAAAACATCTGGCATGCTACTTTACAGTGCTTAGTCTGAGTTTTGTGACTGTGGAAGTACATTATGGCAAAAGCTGTGTCAAGAAGGAGGAGGCTTGTGGAGGTAAATTATCTATACCTCTGATGCAGCACTTGCCCCTTGAACATTAGCACGAAGAAACCTGTAGTGGTGCATTTTGGGTTTTACCAGTTTTCTATATGAATTTTGTTCTTTGTTTTATATTGTTTTTTATAAGTAATAATGCTTTGTCCCACCTATGCCCATGCTAACCCCTTTTTGATTTCCCCCGAGTGATTGTCAGGTACCAATCACAATTATGGATCCTGCCCATCACTTCACAGCCTCGCCCTGATATCTAGAAAGTTCTGGTGAGGACACCGAGTGATTGGCATGGTCCCCGTTCTCCCCTCCCTTGATTTATTGATTTGTTCTATTGCCTGTCATTTATGTTCAGGGTCACTCTCCTCACCCTTTGGAGCAGAAACCCACAAAGAAACCCAAATGCAGCTGCTCTGTAGATCCCATGCTCAGAAAAGTATTCAAAAGAAATAACCCAAATGTTAACAATAGGATGTAAGTCTTGCTCAGCAAGTTCCCGGAGCCAATTAGCAAGATTTCCATTATATTTGGATGTAATTTAATAAAATTGTGCAACAAGAACAATGAGCTGTCTCCAAGAATTAATAGATCATTTTTACTCATTCTTTTGAAGTGTATCCAGTGTTATCCTCACACGCACATGTAGCTATTGCAATGCCACTCTCTGAATATTACATTTTCATACACGGCTCATAAATCACAGGAAACTACTGATAACTCCTCCTACAGTACTTGCAGTTGTTTTGCACTGGAAGTTAATTAGGAAGCCCATTCAAAATGTTTAATTGTTTAAATATAAATTACATTTTGTGTACTATAACCATTCTAAGCCTTCCACTCCATCTGTTCTTTCCTCTTAGTTTTTGCTCAAAATTACAAATCTGCTGATGCATTGCTTTTCACAAAGATCTGCCTTTACCCTTCCATTGAAATGGTCCTCAAATATTTGCTGAGCTTACTGTAGCTTGACAAAAGCACAGATACACCAAAATAGGGACCTTTTACTGTATTTTGTGCAGTAGGCTGATGCACAGAATATAATTTGTTGGTTTGACAAGTACCTTTTTCCCTAACTTCAGTAAATCATCATTTCCCAGAGCATCAGTTCCTCCCTTATAGACTGACTCTAACATATTCCATTCTCTCCCGTTTGCTGTAATAAAGATATTAGTAGAAACTATTTCTTACTGTTCTCATACAAATGCAGTTCCTCCTGGCCTTTCCCAGACCTCTTAGTGCTAGTGCATTCAGAAAACAGCACGACTTGCTATTTGAATGTCAAAGTTAATTTAATTCAGCATTTCTCTTTATGAAGGAGTCAGTAAAATGCTTTGCAATCAAGTTATATTAAATTATTCATTACAAAAGGAGACAAAATTAGAGATTATTTTAAAAATTTTACTTGTATTTTGGCATTGACACTAAAGCTGTATTGTGGAGATGTCTAATTTAATTGTCATGTTTTATCTTGTTTGTGTTTGGATAGGAAAGGAAAAGAGAGAAGATATTTCCAAGTGAGGATGGGTAAGTAATTCATATGTTTAAAATAAACACTTTATTTGGGAAACATAAAACAAAAAAACATGGTATTAATGTTCTGGAGACTTTTTTTAAAAATTAAGTATTTTAAACTTTCATTTTTGAAATATCAAAAATTAGTTCCAAAATTTCTGATATGAGAAAGAAAGTAAGAAAAGAACTATTTACAGATATCCAAGAATCAAAAATTAAAGAAAAAATCCAGAAATTTTTTTTTTTTCAAAAATCATGTGGGATCCAGAATTTTCATCATAACTCCTAGCTCTTAATAATTATGTGTATTTTTTCTCTACTCTGGAATTGTAGAATGTTCATTCAAAATTGAGGGTGAGAGTGAAATAAATAATTTTTTTTAATGTCCTCCTTCTAGAACCTGAACATCAAATTAATCTTTGAGTTGTCTTTGGTTCAGACTGCCAGGCAATATGAATGATTCAGTCTGTGGCTTCTATATTTTACATTACAATCATTTATATGTTTTGAGCTTTGTTGCTAGACAAAAAATGAGATGTGTTCTTCTCTGTTGGAATTTTCAAAAGCACTCAGCACTGGCTTTTATCAGTTCTGAAAGGTCACTTCCATAAGTACATGCAGCTGAATTTCAAAACAACCAGTGGCTTTTTGCCATTCCCTGTTCTTTTCAATGTCAATGTCAAGTTCCATATAATAGAGAAAATTAGTTTTGTTAAAAGAAACAAATTATGTTAAAAAGGGTAAAAATCCTGAGGTTTTTGCTGTTGGTTTTTGTGTTTTGTTTTGGTTTTTTTTTTAATTTTATTTTATTTTAAGTGCATGCTTTATTATGGCAGCAAAGTTTCTACTAAAAACCAGAGATTGATCAACATGGAAAATTCACCATATGCAGATATTTATTTCCAGCCTGGCACATCTTCATTATCCTGATGCAACAAGTTCCCAAATCACACGACAGAGTCAAATAGTACCTTGCCAAAAAGTATCTATCCAAGTCCCCCCAGTGTTAGACTAAACTACAGCCAGTTTCAAAGTGTTAAGTGTTTATCTGTTATTCCTCCCTAAACTGTCAGGAAATGCTTTGTAAAACCTAATGGCATGGGCTGCTTTAAAGAGTTTCCCTACTAGTCATATTTGAAATATTCACCATGAACCTTATTGAAATGTATATGTGTATAAATTGGGACTATTAGTTTCAGGGTTTTTTGAACAGAAAGATCATTCAAATCGACAATAACAGAATGTAGAAACCCATCTCTCGTTCAGTTCCTGTTGAAGAGAGTAATTTACATGACAGATCAGTGGTCTGACAGTAAATTAGGGGACTAAAAGAAGCTGTATCTGAAGAAGTGCATAAAAGCTATGTGTACATAAGGCAGAGAAATCTAGAACTGGACAGAGATGGGGGCAACTGGTGTCAGCCTGCTTCCTATCCATACTAAATTATTTTAATGGCTTTTTATTGAATTTCACAACACATCTTTTAAGGGCAAAAAGATAAAAACAAATCTCCACTTGGAAAAAAAAAAAAAAGCCACTCCATGGCAACACTGCTGCTCAAGCTGAGCCATGGGAACACCCTCAGCATGAGAGCTGCTCTGATTTCAGTGGCCTGTTTCAGTTCTGGGAAGAGGGACTATTTTACAGTCCAGCTGCAGAATACACTAATGAAACAAGAGGCAAGGAACAGTTGAGCCTTAAGCTCAGAATCACTAGTGGAAACTTGGTGCCTGTCTTCAAGGGCTTATAAAGTGGATTTGTAGATACAGCAAGTATTTTATTATAGCTCTCACATTACAAGACAGAGTTACCTTGTTACTCTTTCCAAAATGACCTTCCAGATATATAGAATGTGATTTTCATCAGTCTTTCTGGGCTCACCTTAACCTTTCTAAGAAGCACCTTTTCTTCTGCCTGATATTAGGAATTTATGGCGTATCTATCTGCACAAAACTGAAGCATGGCCTAAAGACATTATAAATTTAATAACCATCTTCTTTTAAATCATCCCATCCTCTCTACTTGACATGATCCCAGAAGTCATCTCTCTTTCAGTTCCCTCCACAGACACACCTTCATGTCTCTGTACAGGAAGAGTCGGTAAGCAGAAGCTTATCCTAAATGCAGAGTTAGAGGTTCAGTCTGGCAGAGATGGATGATTGGAGTTGCCATATGATATGAACAAGGAAAAGGGTTTTTTGGCTGGCATCTGCCTGAATAACCTGATTAAATTGCTGCTGTGGAGTAGCAATGATTTCTGAATTTTGAATAGCCTTTCGACTAGGGTTAAGATTTTTGAGGTTTTCTGGTTTTGCTTGGTTGGTTTTTTTTAGTTTGTTTTTGGGTTTTTTTGATTGGTTTTGATTTTTATTTTTTTTTTTACCACTTGTTTGCTTAAGGTTTTCTGTTTTGTGTTTGGTTTGGGGATTTTTTGTTGGTTGATTGGTTGTTTTATCAGGAGTTAAAACCCCAGGTTGAAATCTGATGCTTCAGAGTTCACAGGTTTTACGAGTTTAACATTTGAGCCTGGCCAAACCATTAAGCATTTACTATTTCAGGATCAAGTCCAGCACTGGAAGTTAGAATTTGTGGTATTTCCAAGGTAAGAGTTCCTTGGGAGAGCTTCCCTGGCTGTCTGTACAGTTTGGTGCTTGGAAAGTTCTGTCATGCTTGGTAAATGTTTGCAAAGGCTAAAGCATAAAGTACTTTTAAAACATGACAGAAATAACCTGTGGACAGGTTAAACTAGAGCTAATATTTGCAAGGGGACGTAATTTTGAAAGCATTCTGAAGGGCTTTGGTTAAAAACTCCATTTTGAAAACAATCTGGTGCAAATTGGGTTAGAGATCAGAGTTCCAGCACTGCCAGTTTTATTTTATTATGTAATGAGACCATCTACAATTTTCTACAATGTGCCTGAAAATCTTTTCTCAGTGTAGAAAACAAAACAAAAAATAAAGCATAAAAACTTATCTGTGGATATACTTGATCCTGCACAATTATTTACTCTAGAGTTTTCATATACATAAAAATCCAGAGAATGCCTGAAAACTTGCAGTCCGTAGAAGTATTTGATATACTATCCCAATCTGGGTAAGTGATTGACAATAAGGCTTCAGGAAAATAAATTACCAGATGAGAGGAAAGAACACCAGTAGAAACAAGGAAAGTGCTGATTTGGGAGCAGATTAATAGGAATTTTCCTAGTATCTCCCTCTGCAATTCAAAGAGCAATGTTGCATTACACCCTGAGAGCCTCTTTGGCTGCTCAGCATGAGAGTCTAACAGCAAAACAGGAGTTAGTTCACAAAGGACAAACTGGAGAACAAATCAGATTTGGCCCAATTCCTCCAGTATTTAGCATTTCAAAGCACAAAAAGGGTTTTAGAGACCAGGGAATCCACTCTCAGCTATCTGATGCTATGGAGACAAAAATGCCATATTCACCACAATAATTCTCAATGTGGAATTTCTTGGGACCTCATATCTTTAGACAACTGAGGGCAATTAATACTTTCTGAATTAAGATATTAGTGAGTATTCTTCATTAGAAATACATGAGTTATGAAACAGCAATAACCACAGTGTCTGCTGCATTTTTGTTACTGAGCAGAACAAGGTTCATCAGGTTGTACAGTTGATGAATAAAACAACTTGTTGTTTGGGTTTCAGACAGGTAGATATATACTGAAGACATAGTTTCTAAATAAATAACTTCCACAATGAAGCTCTGGAAGAGTTAGGTCAAGTTATGAGGAACTAAATATGAAGCTAAACAAAGTCTAGTTTAAAATAGCAGTGGACTTCCCCAGGACTAGCCCCTGATACGACTTAATGTTCATTAACTGATTCTGGGGGGAAAAAAAAAGCTTTGGATTAAAAATATATTTGCTGTAGTTAGATCATAGCATAAATATTTTCATTCAGATACCTATAATGAACTTCTCTTTTTGTCTGTTATAATAAAGGAACATTTTTTCTCCTTTCCGTCTTTTTGGTAGTTGAAAATATTGCACTGCGGTTTTAGTGCCATCACTTTAATAGGCTGTGCTACCTAACCCCTCTATACTACTAGAACTCATTCTATTATTATACTATTGAGACAAGACCAGAAAAAACAGATTAAATTTAATTAAAAAACAAAACAAACACCTTCCAGTTTTCACTTCAAAATGTGGCTATTATTAAATAATACTCTGGACTTTACAAAATTTCACATCCAATATTACTGACGATAAAGTACAGGTTTATGTCAGGGAAAAAGAAAATATTTTCTTCAAGTGAGTTAAGTTTTCATTATAGCTTTTAGCTTAATAAATAAAATTTATTGATCAAAACTGATTCAAGAAGTAGTATTTTCTCAGCTCATTTTTACTATGGTAAGTGAAAACAAATTCCATTTTTGTAATGTTTAGTAATTTGATACTGAAATCTAAGAAGCAAAATAACATAGACATGAAATATCACGTCTAAAATCAATCTATAACTATCTGCTACACACACATTTACCCTGGCAGAAAATGTTGAACTTTAAGAACAGAGATGTCTTGTATAGTATTCCTTGTGGACTGCTGGAGCAGAGCCTGCTGGACTCTGACTGCAGTAGGTGAATATCCAGTACAGCAGCTTAAATTATGCAACGTGAGTTCAGCACCTTAAAGCCCCCAGTGCTTTAGATACTGGAATAGATCTGCAGTGGTAGATGTCAGAAAACTAAAAGGCCATGATACTAAGACATTAGGCCACTTAATAAGAGTTGTCTTTCTCAGTCCTCCTTTTCCTATTAGAAACTGTTATTGCCGAAATGGGATTCACTTTCAGACATTTCTGGTTATGTTCAGCATTATGTTCCCTGTTAACTCACACTGATCTGATATGAAATGATGTTCTCTGCGCAAGTCCTCAGTTTTTCCAAACCACAGCTCTGGGGTATTTTTCTGTCTTTTTAATGCTGTAATTTTGCTTTATTTTAAAATGAATGTTACATGCACTGATCTTGGATGAGGAGTCAACCACTGCTTTTTTTCTAAAAGCATTTTGCCTACATCAATCCTCTGATCTCTTTCGCAATTTAAGATTTGGCTGTGTGCTCAGAATGTTTTGCTAAGAAGATATGGAATAAAATAGACAGTAATGAGTTTCATCTGAACTGGAAACAGTGCAATACATTTTACTTTAGAGAATTCCCACTACACGAAGCTGGGTGATTTCTTAACACGCAGAATAAATTGCACATAAGGAATGTGGCCTGAGACGCCTCCTTTCCACTTCTTTCCCCTTGAGGGGTGGAAGGGTCAAACCTCGGCACACACACTTTTCAGTTTTAAAAAGTAATAGAGCACCATGTCTTCTGCAGCTGAAAAATGAAGTGTTATTAGTCACTGGCAGTAACTTGTGGCTTTAACAACCTGTCCTGTTCACTTCTGCAGAGGGTCTGGGCTGAAGTAGAGTGTTTTAGTATATAACCAACTGTAGACCAGTGTCAAATTACTCAGAAAAATACTCTCAGTGGCCTGGGATGTCATTCCTTATTTGGACAGTCTTACCTGCCTAAAAGCCCTGATATCATGGAAATTAATTTACTTTTTTTCTTTTCAGTTTTGAGCAGCTCTTAATGTGTGTTGTGTCTCTGTGAGTATCTAAAGTGCAGGACAAAGGGCTTGGTTTTCACATCCTTTGTCTTGGAGCTGCACTAACCACTGCCCATCCGATTTTAACACAGGATTTAAAACCAGCTGAGTAGTCAGGGAAGAGCTAGAATGTGCCCAAGACGTTACCTGGACTGAAACCTCTGGGGCTGTGGGACATGCATACAAGTTTCCTTCTCCATAATAAAACCATGAATATCTACAGACAGAAATCAAAGATAGTTGTGTGAAGTTCCCTGTGGTTCAGACACAGAGAAAGCATTGATTTTGTTGGGAGCTTTACGGGTGAAAGATCTGAGTGTGGGAAATGACAAGCACTTACAACTCAATGTGAAGCCAATAAGGCTTGTGAGTGCTCAGTTGGCATTTCAGCTATTCATTTCAGCTGCTCAGCAGTGTGAGGTGAACACATGATTCTGAAAGTCTGTACACTAATATGACTTTATTGATTGAAAGCAACTGCTCCAAGTGAGACAAATAGGATTTGTCTTTTAGTTCCTAATTTCACACTGTAGACAGCATAATATTCTGTAAAACTAATCTTTGTAACATGTCTGTATTTCTGATCCTCTTATCCTGCCATTTCTGGTTTTCAGTCAACAAAAGAAGCATCAAAAGTACTCTTTTCTAGGCCTTTTTGATGCTTAGATTGTTCATTATTTCCATCTAAGTAACTCAAAAGACAGTAAAGCATTTTCTTCAAGAGGAGCTTGAGCATCACAGTTTTCCTGAATGGCTTTATTCCACTGGCTCTTAAAACCTGTTTCCTGTTTTAAAAGGAGAAATGCTGTCTCTGTGGAAGGAAACCCCAAGGAATGTTATCCTTCCCGGTGGTAAAATGCAATCCAAGAGTCTTTGTAGTAACATAAATCTCCTTTGCACGTCAAGTGCAACACCACTGAAGCATTCTAGAACCTAATGGTTGTGCAATGTTAGATAGTTTTTACTTCTGAGTATGTGTAGAAAGATTTTTTTAATGATACTTTCAACCTAAATGCAATCTTAAAAAAAAAAATCTTCTAATGAGTTAACTAAATGACATAATTTTAAATGCATAACCTAGAGATTATATTTTTCAAATTCACCAGGGCAATTAAGATGACATTAAATTTTTCTAAGTGTTATAATATAAGTGGCAGTTTCTCATACGTTCCAAGTGAAGTTAATTGACACATATTTTCACTGAAATTGCTGGCATTATCAATTGCTATGCTTTATATATATGTGACAGTGATTAGAAAATTAACATCATTATTTTATTTCTAGTGATGGTCTACCTCAAAAAAGGATATGTACGGACCTTTTTTTACATTCATGGGACTTTTCTAAAGTTATAAAAATTAATGAAATAACATTCATATTTGTCAAATATTCTACTCTTTTTATTATCTGTAGATATGGCCAAGACAGATTGAAATTTAAATGCAGGTCTAAAAAAGTATTCATCTCCAAAGGGCACTGCAAGGAGGAAACAGCTAATATTGTATCCACTCAGTGCAAAATCACAGCACCCAAAATCTGGTGCAATTTGGTTGTAATATAGTTGTAACTGGTTGTAATTTGCCTGCACGACGCCCCTCTCCCCCTCCAAAAAAAACCAACAAAACAAAACTCAAAAAACCCAATAAACAAAAACCGGAAGTAAATTTAAAAAACCCCAACAAAGCAACAAGCTAAAGTACATAATGTTAATTTGGCAAGTCGTCCATGGACCCAGACCAGCTTCCACAGACTTTAATGTGCTTTAAAGTAAAATCGTGTGACAAGAGTTTTCAGCATTTGGATTTGAGAGAAACAAGTGAATATGTTGTATTCTGTGGGTGAAGCATACCTGTACAGTCAAAATTTTGTGTGTGAATTTTAAAGATTTAATAGATGCTGTATTAATTATATGAGTTTCCCTTTTCTTACTGTGACAGCAGGAGAATGCCAGAGTGTGCTAGATGAGGATGCTTAAACATGTGTTGGATTAGATAAATAAATGTGTGGAAGTGAAAAACATCTCTCTGACCTGTGTATTGTGGGTAGAATTTGTCAAAAAACTCTCTGCTAAAACCTGAAAATGCCTACTGTCGCAGGGAATAAACTATAAAGCAGATTAATTTGTACAAATCCTGCTCCATTATTCAACTGGGACATGGGCTTTCAGACTCTCAGGGTACAGGTTGCATCCCTCCTGCTCTGCATATGTAACAGAGCTTATGCTTATGTTCACTTTACCACCACTGAGACAGCAGCTTCCAAAAGGGTTTATGAGGATAGATGGAAAAACACCTTGTAAGTTTTTGAATACCCTGACAAACATGTATTTTGAGTCCAGTCTCTGAAGCTACATCTTCACCAATATTTTTTTTTTTTCTTTGCAGTGCTGAGCCAGACAAAGCTCAAAGCCCTGCCTCTATACAATTAAACTCCCCTAACTTCTGAAATAGAATGTTCACATCTAGTGAGAAAACCTCTTTTGCTGATGCATTGACTCCTGGAAAGTACCTACAAGTTGTTTCAGAGGCTTCTGGATGATAACTGCTAAAATTACAATGGGAAAATATTAGCATGTTAAAAGCACATTTTTTGATTTACAAGTGTGGTCACTATTTACAAGAACATCCAGTATCCTGTTTTTCAGGGTTTTATCAAGGCTAAAATAAAATAGTTGAAAACTTGCAGCATAAGAGAGAAATCATAAGCTTCAATTTTTTCCATTTACCCAATTCAGCTGACAGACCAGTTCTCTGATCAGAGCACTCCTAGCTGAAAACTCTGTTTTTGAAACACACTATTAACCTGGGAAAAACCTTAGTCCCATTATGTTCCAAATCCATCCATGTTAGCAATCACATTCTACAACCTCTTCACCATATTAATTTATTACACCGCATTTTGTTTGCCCTATTCTGTTTTGGAGGTGCTGGTGTCTCTTTGAAATTACTCAGACAATAATTATCTTCCTGCTTGGCAAAGCCATAATCAGGTCTTCCCTTCCTGTGAAGGAAAACTTCCTTTCCACTGAAATAGAAATTACCCAAGTCTCAGAGCAAATATCTTCTCATGTTTGAAATTATTCACATTTTCACTAACTTGCGAAAAGCTGTGGGGAAAAAAATGTAACTGGAATTACAGTGTGTGGTTTATTGCTGAATCATTTGAAATCCAGCATAATCAATCAGTCTGAAGCAGTAAATAGCAAAGAGTGCTATACAACAAATTTTCTGATATTTTTAGAGAAATGCCAGGACATCAGCCCATGTGAGGCTGGCACAGGATTACTTTCCTCAGTACAAAAGAAGAAAAAAGATATTTCTGCAAAGCTATTCTAGTAACTCATCAGGAAAAAAAAGAAAAAAAAAAAAAAAGAGATGTAAGTGATCTCAAGATTGTGGTCTGTGGCAGAGATTAAATGTCACATACTGAGATTTTATTGACTCATTTTCTGCCATCTCTGCTTAAAAGAATGGCTTTCAAGGCAAGACTGAATGGATGGTTACTCAGAAGTTTCTCAGTCTCTTAGGATTCTAACCATGACATTTATATTTCATAAAACTGACTTATATAAAGTAATAGACACAGGCAAGTTTTCTTTGTGTACAAAATATGATTTCTATTGTTACCTTCTTGCTGGAAATGACCTCTTCTTGGGAGGAATAACCAAACCCAGAGGTATGTTTTCTTTGCTTTATGCTACTTTTCTTTTTTTCCCCTTAGAAAGCTGTTTATCCTTGTGCCTTTACAGCTTTAAAGGAGGGTTACTGTTCAAGGCTTTCTTTAGCTCTTACTGCTAACAGTGTCAACATTAAAATGTTTCTAGTAGATTTAGACTCCTTCCAGTTACTGTGTTGTACAAATGTGTCTGAGACTGTCTAACTTTCAGCCTTCTGGTAACGTGACACCCACTGAGCATCTGAGATCTACAACTTCTGATGCATTTATGGATCAACTGGCACTCAGACCCTGGCCTTGGAGATACTGAGAGGTTATATTCCAGTAAGGAATTTAAATGTTGGGGCACGTTAAGGATGTTCTCACAAAAACCTCCCTTACAAATTATGGAACTGGAGTGTATTTATTGTGAACAGTCTCAATGTACAAGTAAGCAGACTTTGAATGCTCTTTTGAGGGGACTCTGGTACAGTGGGAGAGAAGAGATAACCAGCTTTTTCTCTCTCTGCCTGTCTGATTAGCACAGGACAAGCTGTTTTTGACATAAAAAAGAAGCATTTTCACAGACTGTGGACAAAAGCAACTTCTCCAACAGGTAAGGTAACACTTTCACTATGACTCTGGTTGATAATCACTTCTTAGAGAAGATCTTTTCTACTTACTACGGAATAAATCTAGGCACAGGAGTGAATCCTATTCACATTATGAATAGTTTCCTAAAACAATGTTACATCTTTGCATTTTTTATGTTAATATTTAATTACTGAATAAGCTTAATAAATTGCAGAAAGGAAGAAGCATTTAAATGGATAGATTAATGTAATAATAAATAAAACACAGTATCAAACAATAAATGTTTAGTTTTAACTTGTCACAATAGAGAAAGATTGTTTAGCATTGCATGGGGTAGGGTAGTCTTGCAACTGATGCACACAGATCAGCATATCTGTGAACATATAAGTAATTTTGATACAATATTGAACTGTCTTAACTCCACTGTAGTAGTATCCCAAAAAAACAAGAACAAAACCAAAAAAACAACAACAAAAAAAAACCACCAGCCGACTTGCATTATTTTGACATGTAGATGGAGCATATGAGGCTCCCCTTTGCAAAACTCTACCTAGACATAACCATTGATGATCATTAATTCCATGACACAAGTGAGATTTAAGGACAATATTCGCAGTAATATACGTGGAAAAGCCAAGTACTGAGGAAGCCAGGTTTTGAAGTTGATCTTTAAGTGCTCAGAACTTACTTTAGGTAAGGTAGCAGTCTAATTTAGCCAAACAGAAAGGATTTGACAATCTGCATTTGTTAAAGCCTAGAAGTAATTTGTAGATAAAGGAATTAATTGGAGCTCAAACCACTTATTTAATTTCATAAGCCCATCCTGTTTTACTGTCATAACTTCTGGCTCAGCAGGAGAAAGGTCTCATGTAGATGCAGCCATAGAAAATGTAGAAATTTTTACTGTAAACTGAATTAGATATGTGGTTATAAACATTGCTTTCTGTCCTTTTTCTCAACCATAAAGGTTATGCGTGGCTGACTCTGTGGAAACCATGTAAATAGAAACGTTTTAAATCTTCTCATTCTAGTAATTGGCTAAGTCTCTTTTTTCTTTATGAGGAAAACCACTGAATCATATTTCTCATTAAAGTAGAAAACAAACAAACAAAAAGAAAAATCACAAGGTACATCTTTTGTGGAACCCAAGATCGCACAGAATTCTTGAGGAGACTGCACCAATGCTGAGTACAGTGGGACAGTCACTTCTCTCAACTGTGCTTATATGTGCCCCAGGATTAGCTTGGCTCTTTTGGCCACCAGGACACATTGTTAGCTCTCATTGAACTTATCACTAACCCAACCCCCAGATGAATTCTGTCAGACTGTACTCCAGCCTCTTGTCCCTTACCCTTGCCATAACCCAGAATTGCAGCATTCCACATGCAGAATCCAGCATTTCTACTTGTTAAAATTTCATATTACTGGGGATTGCCCAGCACCTGTATTTATCAAAACCTCTCTAAGTACTCCCTACTTTTGAGGAACTAACAGCTCCTTCTAATTTAGTGTTGCTGGCAAATGTCGTTAATGTGCACTCAACTCTCATGTCCAGGCATTAATAAAAACCATTGAAGAGATGTTCTTTTGCCTTTCTTAAAGGACAGACCACCAATTTGTCTTCAGTGTGTCCATTCCTTGTCTTTTTGCTTGCTTGACTCTAGCCTCCAAGACCTCCCTCTCCAAAATATCTGTCAAAATCCAGATTGAAACATAGCTTAACTTCAAGAAAGTTCAGACCTGTATTAGAACTGATAGATTTATGTTTCAGTGTGCCCTTCATCCCACTCTGAAGGAAAAAAGAGAAAAATTTAAAGAAGGGTAAAGAGAAATTCTTTAAAAACCCAAATCATTACTGAGCTGTTAAGGGAGAGATAGCCAAGAGACATTACAGAGGGAAGTTTTGGATTGGGTGGCAATAAAGTAAAAGAGAAAAGAAAGTTTTCTTTTCTCTCTTTTTTTGCTAGAAAGGCCTTATTGCAGGTGAGGCCTGTATCTAGTTATGATAAGAGAACACAGAGTGAGAAAGAGACCTCCGGAAATAATCTGTTCTAAACCATCTCAAGCATGGTCAGCCAGGGCAAGTTGTTCAGGACAGTGTCCAATTGTGTAAATGAAATTAAATCTTAATGATAATTAATTACAGACCATCACCATCACATCAAGGAGTTATTTCTCTGAACGTCTTAAATGGATAATAACTACACACGTATGATTATACATTTGTCCTAAAGTCAATTTAAAGCAGATAGGTTGCAATTGCTGGTTTACTTCATTCTGTACTTAATGAAAATAAACCAACTTAACTACACTGATACACTGTGTATGTACTGGCTCTGCATTTGGCTAGAATGGAGTTAATTTTCTCCAAACAATCTAGTTCTATGTTCTGTGTTTGCAATTAAAGCTGGGTTGACATGGCTCTATTGAGAGCAGCATTTGCACAACACCAAGGCCTTTCCTGCCTCTCACATCACCCCACCAAAAAGGAGGATGGGCTGTGACAAAAAAACCAGGGAGTGGGGGGCAGAGCTATGCCAGCTGGCTCCAACTAACCCAAGGAATATCCAGTACTGTATGACACTATAATCAAGAATAAAAACAGGGAGACAAAGGAGAGGGCAGAAGAACTTTTTTTCAGAGTGATGGTGTTTGTCTTCTCAAGTCACCATGAAGATGCTGGAACCCTGCTCTCCTGGGGATGCTGAACACCTGCCGGCCTATGGGAAGAGGTGAATGAATTCTGTTTCCTGCTTTGCTTGCACATGTAGCTTTTACTTTACCTGTTGAACTGTTTTTAATTCAACCCATGGGTTTTCTCACTTTTCTCCTTCTGATTCTCTGCCCCATGTCATGAGATGAAGGGAAAAGTGTGGAGCACACAGCTGGGTGAGTTTAGCTGCCTAGCAGAGCTGACCCATAAAAGTATCATGTATGACACGTATTCAAGTCCATTCAGGTACTATCAAAATTACTACTGCAACCAAATCTTACCTTCTTTCATGCCTAAGAGAGAAAATGATTCAGCAGGATCTGATTTGGCCAAAGCTGTAGCAAATTTTATTCAATTACCTGCTTCACGACAGTCTGTCTACATGATGCTGCAAACAGAAATATCTGGGAAAATTTCTCTCAAAGGCTGTAATAAAGGGAAACAAGACACTACTGCACAGATATTCCAATAAACCAATGGTTCCCAGGCTCTCATTTGTGTGAGCTGATTGGTCAGATGTAAGCAATAAGGCATACAACCACCAAAGTACTACACTATGTATGAGCTTAAAACTGTTACTGAGAGGCAAACTGCAACAACTAGGTCCCGAAATTATATTTTATGCACTTAATGAACTGCCAGCTAACTTCTAGTTAGTTTTGCCGTGACTCTGCTTCTGTGCATATATGTAACCAAAGTAATTTCTTCTCAATTACTTAACTTTAAAATACAATGATAGCTCATTTTAGAAGATCACATCTTATTTTCCTTGTATTTGTTCAAGTCTCTCCGCAACTTTTTCTCCTTTTCTTTATAAAGAGATAATTTTCAAACTCTCTCCCACTTTTGCATTGCTTTGCAGTTTCTCCCATTTCATCTTGATTGACTTGAGTTTCTGGGTTTGTTTTTTGTTTGTTTTTTTTGTTTGTTTGTTTGCCCCCCCTCCCCCCAGCCTCAAGACTTTAGAAATTGTAGATGGTTGTTCATTTTCTCTTTTACCAATTATGCCCCAACAGCTGTTTGTAAAGGAAAAATGACATGTTAGTCACTTCCCTGTCTGTATTGAACTGTGGACAAAAGACTGAACTTGGTGCAGGGAGGAACTGAGTAATCAGCCTTCCTTTACATCCACATTCATGTTTAAAAGAATTCAGAAAAATGAATCATTCTAAAAGCTGATAATACACTACTTTGCACCTTGGGAAGTCATTTCAGGCTCTGGCAGATGAGATCTAGCATCAGCAATTTAAGACAAAACTGTGCCCAACTCTCTGCCCACCCACAGATTAACTGTCTATAGCAGTGTGTCACCCTGCCTTGTGCTCCCACTCATTTGCTGCCACTCAGATTCACTGAGACTTGTTTCTGGGGAACAGAATAACTAAAATGTGAATGCACTGTTTTTTTCTCTTTTGTAGATGTAATATTTACACCTCTAGCATTTCTTTAAATTGTGATCATGATCCAAAAGAGTAGAAACTTGGTGATGTTTGAGACACGGGCATATTTCTGTACATCTGGACAGAAATAGGTCTTAAACCTTTACATTTTTTGGTTAATTAAGATCCATTTGGAGTTATACTAATGCTCCACACATTCAGCAGAGGGGCAATTGATGATCTCAGAGAAAGGATTAGAGAAGAATGATCTGAAAGAAAGAAGTGAATTGTGAAATTTTAAAGGAAGTAAAATAGTCTCACCAATTTTTTTTTTACACATTTAAAGGTTTGCTCATTGACATGAATTCTGTAACGTAGTTGCCAATGATTTGAGGATGTCATTAGCCATCTCAGTTACCACTCCAAATGATCTGAAAACATCTAATTGATATAAGTATACTGCAATCTATCCTTTATCAATGCTGTGACTTAAGGTCTTATTCTTACATCACTATTTATAATTGTTTCAGCCATCTGATCATAGAGGTGTCCATTTTGGTGAAAACAAATGCAAAAGGGCATTAAATACCTCAGCTTACTCAGTACCTTCATCCAATAATTTTCCTTCTCTTGGAAGAAGCAGCATGATCCTTTATTTCTCTTAGTTTCTCCACCCTGTACATTGTGCACAGACAGTATTTCATGACATACACTTGATATCTTTTCCTGACATCAGCACAGAACCTTGACTTTTTTTGCTTTTGTTCACGTAGAATTCTGCTGTACTTTTGTCCTTCCTAATCTTCATTGTTTTGCTTGAGGTGTATTTAGGCAACATATATGTTGGCCAAGTTGATCTCTTGTTATTCTTTTGGTGTTTTTTCCTTCTTAATGGAATTGTTTCCATTTGAAACTTCTGGAATTGGCATTTGCTTAAAGGAACATTATCATCATCACTACAATTGTTCTTGGAACCTCTTCCCAAGAGAGCTTATCAGCCAGCTTTTCAAGATGAGTGATGTAATTTTTCTTAATTCCATTTTTTTGAATTTCTGTTGATGCTCCTTATTGTCCCAAAAGTTCTGGACTCTGTCACCTGGCCATGCTTGTGCAAGTTACCGGTTTACTCTGCATTACTGAAGATGTGCTGCACACCTAGAACTCTTCCATCTCTTTATTTCCACTTCTGTAAGCAAGAAGGAGTTCAGAAGACTTTCAGCTCATTTTAGACATGGTAGGGCTTTGAGATATCTGTATGACTCTGAAGATATGACTCAAGACAAGTGGACTGCTCTCACCCTTTTGGAGGGCTGGCTAAAGAACTTTAATGTACAGCATCTAAAATGCTAAATTCAGATTAGGCGCTGAATTCCAGTCTGAGTCCCAAAGCATGTGCCTCCAAAGGCATGTTTTCATTTACTTCTATGTTGAAGCCTGTGTTCTCAATGACTTTGCATTTGCGCACACTAAGTCCCATCCAGCATATACCTCAAGTTGGGTGCTATCAGATATTTTCAGCCTCCATCGGTGATAACTGGAAAACAAGCATGTGCACCTCTGATATATGGAACAGCAGCTAATTCTTTAGCCCTTCCTCTCCTTCCTGAGCAAGATATTCCTCTTCGAATTAATATTCATTTTTGAATTATCCTTTTGTGTCTCCAAGGTACTAATTTCTACTTCAGGGAATTAAATAAAATTTCAGGTTTCCCCTCCACTTTTCTGTACCTGTGTGCTTCTTCTGGAAGACACAAAACACTAGCATAAACACATTCATAGTTTGATAAGACAGGATAAAGTTAAAACAGCTTTTCTGCTTTTTCTTTTCCCATGACCTTATATTTCTAAAGATAAACACCTTTACTTTTGTGTACTGTCTACTGTTGATGAAGAAGGGCTATTCCAAGTGGGCTTTCTTCCTCATGAAAGAAACAAATCTAGTTTCACTTGCTGAAATTTTCTCTAGCTGACTTTTTTCAGCCACTTCTGCTTTCCAGAAATTATTCTTTACAGTACAGACACATGAACATTTATATTCATAGATATAAATTAATGAAGAGGCTGAATTGTAAAGAATCAGAACGTGCTTAGTAAATCATTACTAACAGCTTAAACATTTTTTTTCTCACTGCAGCATTTAAACTAAAGGGAGTTCAAAACTCATAAAATAGTTTAAAAAAGAAGGTGTTTTTCAAACACAATGAGGTTTTTTTTTGGTTTGGTTTGGGTGGTGTTTTTTTTGGTTTTTTTTTTTTTTTTTGTGGTTTTTGGGGATTTTTTTGTGGTTTTTTGGGTTTTTGTGGGTTTTTGTGGGTTTTTTGGGGGGTTTTTTGGGTTTTTTTTTGCAATTAGCTCTCATGGGAATTGAAATATTTACTTGCATGAACAACAAAACTGGAATCAACTGTTTATCAGAGAGGAGAGAAGACTGCTCACTTGTGTTGTAAGGCTTAAGGCAGGTCACCATGGCCACAGATTCTGCCCTCAGAATTTGCTTCACCTGCACTGCAGAATTGCAGAAGCAATTCTTCCGTATGGAATTGGGGAAAACTGAGCTTATTAACATAGGAGTGGCACCAAGTGACCTTGTGAGTCACTTTTGTTTATCACATTTCAGTATCACTGAGAAAGCCACCCCATGAATACTAAATTTAAAAAGAAAAATTGTTAGGAATCTGCATAATGAATACAAATGGGAGTACATTGACAGGACTAAAAAAGTCATGCTGCAGAGAAAAAAAAAACCAAACAAAAACATGCACCTGAAAACTACCTTCCAAAGCAGTTCAGTTTCTTTTGAAGCTATTATTTTTGGTGCAGTAGAAAAGTGCTTTTAAATCCTGAACCCATTTTACATTCTCAAAATTGTAATTATTTGCTTGGTGCTTAATATGTTTAAGTTAATATCCATAAAATCTGGGATTTCGGAAGAATTAAGGGCTCATATTAGGATGCCTTCCTTTCTTCTTTCGAGAATTATCTGCTCTTATACACTATTCCCTGAACACTATATACCTCTTCTTCCTCCTAATTTTCCTTATTTCTTTACTGTTTTCTCTTTTCCACCTTGTTATTTCCTTATTATTTCTCATTTTTCTTACCTTAATTCCTTGGTTTTTTTCTCTGTTGTGGAAAAACTCCACAATCATGACCATGTCCACATGACATGTGTCACTTTTACCTTTTCTTAATGGGGTGTGCAGGGGATAATGAAATAGATGAAGGTGAAACTAAGAAGTGAAGGCCAGAGGAAATGGCTTTCCCACCTTGGACACCACAACAGGAGACACATCATGGCTCAGAATAAATTATTTCTTTTTTTTTCTTTTCCTGAAACAAGGTGCCTAAGACTGTAGAACTAAAATTAACTGAGATCATACCCTTTCCTTGCATTATGATCAATAATCTGTTAATAATTAATTTGATGGATTGTTTGTATTTAAAAGACTACCTCTCAAACCTGTCACACAGTAATAGAGTATCTTCACGGTTTCACATTTTTTCTCTTAGTGATATTTGAAGAAGTGGTAGTTTTTGCCTTCTCAGTTAAACAGCTATTACAGAAAAAGATCTCTCAGGTTAGAATATCTGTATTTAGAAAATTATATATTTTGTTAGAATATAAGCACACTAGAAGGAAATTATTTTTCCAGCTCAGCTCCTAGTGAGGCCTCCAAAACAATAATAAAATGTTCTTCTGTATTTGACCATGTATAAATCTTATCTTTGCAATTTGTCTCCGTTTATTTTAATGTACTGTGCCCTTTCCAGGCTTGCTCCCAGCAATTCTCCCTTTCCCTGGTTACTACAGCAAAACACTTTTTATTTTTCAGTTCCTAGTCTAAAATCTGCACTTCACTTATGTCCCATGACAAAATCTGATTGTGCTGATGCCAGGGAGCACAAAGACCCACTTAGCTGATTGCATCCATATCCACCCTATCAGATTTGGAACAGGATCATCGGCTTATGAAGGATCACAGCCTCTCTCATCAAGTGAGAGAATATATATTAACCAGACAGAGTTTTCTAAATTTCAAAATGTAGGAATGAATTTTAATTGTACTCTGAAGGAATAAAAGCACATACAATCTGAGCTGGTAGAATACAAATCCTACATAAATACATCAAATTTCAGAATTTTTCACTCTGCTCAGTCTTGAATAAAATCCAGAGTCCTTCAATGTTGCTAAATATTCATCATCATCCTGATAAACTCTGAACAAATGTTACCTTTTCCTTGACAAGACAAGACCACAAAACTTTGAGTATAGCTGGAGTTTAGCTTGGCTCTTTAGAAAGTGACTGAAAGCAGGGATCCAATCCATCAGTCATATGAATCTTCCACAAGACTTTGCATCTTTTTACAGATGCATAACTGAGAACTTGGGCAAAATTATAGGATATAGCTATAGAAAGAAACAGCAGTACAAAACTGCATTGAATGTGGGTTTAAAAAAAACTTACATCCCAAAGGAAGAACAGTCTTCATGATAACCATCCAAGTAATTTGAACTTGAATTTATTCTACTTCTAGTTCTCCAGATTCCTGGGAATTACTTTACTTAGGACAGGCGGATTAAAAGTCGACACCGTATATGCCTTTTACAGTGCAGATATAAATCTTTCTAACATTAATGGAGGTTCTGAAGACACACCATCAAGAATACATGGAGACTTATGCCAGAAAGCTTGGAGCAAAACATAAGTGTATTAGAAAAATGTACAGACAGTAAAATGAGCCTATCATCTATAAATTTCTCCTTACTTGGAATCAATTTTAACAATCATAACATAAAATTGTTGCAAACCAAAGCCATCCTAACATTCACATATTTAAAAATAATAAAAATAGGAGTAAGGATAAGCTTTGAGATGAGAAGGAAAATTCAACATTCATTGAACCTGTGAGACAATAGCTGTATTCATAAATTGTGAGTATTGGACAATTAATGAAAACTTTGATCTACAGCTGGTCATAAATTAATACTAAGGACCAGACTTATGGTCTTCCATGTGGCTTCATTAGTTTGTAGTCTGAGGGCTAAGGCTTGTTTATTAGTCTGAGAGCTGGTTAGTTGTGGTTTAGGGAGAAGCCCTAAAATTCAAATTAATTTTGCTCTCTGGAAATCATATCACTCACTGAATTTTCTAGATGTATTATGCTTAAATAGATACACATGAGAGGAAAAAAAAATAAATCAGGCAGTCCTGAGTCTAGAACAGTAATAAAAAGGGAGGTATAAAACTAATAACTACTCTTGAAGGTCAACATATCTTTGCCTATTTATTTACAATTTAACAAACTACTATATAAAAACCTCTCACTGCAGCCTGTTGGGTATATACAGAAAAGTAGTAATTTTATCTTCACAGTTAAATGCTCTATAAATGGCACTGACATCTTCCCACAGCTAAGAATCAAATTAAGGAGAGGTGCTGTTAGTGGTGATGGAAGAAGACAAGAGCGAAAAAACTCAAACTCTCAACTTGAAATTCAAGTGCATCCAAATCCAGTATTTGCAAAGAATCTTTACTGGTCCAGCAGAAGTGTTTCCAACTGAAGGCTAAAAGGGGCAGTTTTCCTTTTCATATTATTGCAAACAATATTATAAGAAAAAGAACAAAATTTGGAGAGTAAGATAAATACAAAAATTACAACTTCAAAATAAGTCAGCATTTTGCCACAATTCTGCTTAGAAGTTTCACTTGAACCCCAAATTCTTTTGACTTTGGCTGTTTCATCCTGTTCCTGAGTAATTTGTGAAAAAGTTGTGTGTGACGACATTATTTGTAAGCCATGTCACAAAAATCACCCCATAAACCCCAATTCTGACAATATTTATATGTAACCCTCTGTCTGGCAATTTATCCCAACCCTACTATGTTATTTATATAGCACCAATAGCCTGCAGGATTTATTACAGGCATGCAGGAAGACATATGGGTAGATTCTTCTCTCATTTATACCAGCATAAATCAGAACTACTGAAGTCACTGCAGCTCTACTTGTTTAAAGGTGGACTAAAAATGCAGCATATCAACCCCAAACTTACCAGTAAAACTTTTCTACCTATTAATGTAAGACGGGTTTTTTCTGTTGTCTCAACTCATCCTTTTATCCAAATAAACCTTTATTTAAAACCTTTTAAACATCATTGAGGCTTTTTGCCATTGTTGTGACATCTTTGACTCAGACATTATCCACATTTCCTCCTTGAAGCCATACTCATGTCAATGGAGTAGTTCCAAACGGCATTCATTGTGTCATTTTTTTAAATTTAGGAACAATATTAAAAACGTTGAAATATTTATGGCACTGGCACATTACTCAATCCAGCAGTTTGGACGTAGTCATGTTGGTTCAGAACTTGAGAAACTCAAGGACATTTGGGAAACTGAAACATTTTGGACTTTTACAGAGTTTCAGTTTAGAGAATTTTGATGTAAAATTATCAATATTTATCAAAATTTTCAAAACCTGCGATGACATTTAAACTCAGAATATCAATCCTTTCTTTGTAACTATGATGTCACTATCCTTTAAAGCACTTTTTTGGCCGTATGTATTACTTGCAAAGCAATTTGCAGCAGCAAGGACACAAGGATTATCGATGTGTTAGAAACCACAGAGGCTTCTGAGAACAATCATGCAGGAATTTGAGCTTTTCTCCCTGAAATGGCTGTGGGATCAATAACCCATTGAAAGGCATCTACACTAATGCACACAGGATGGGCAACAAACTGAAGGAACTGGAAATGGTGGTGCAGCAGGAAGAGTGACATTGTTGTCATCACAGAAATGTGATGGTGACTCACACAAATGCAGTGTGCCAATGGATGGCTACAAACCCTTCAGAGGGGATGGGCAGGGAAGGAGAGATAATGGGGTTGCTCTGCAAGTCAGGGAGAGTTTTCTTTGGAGCCTAATGATGGAGATGGTGGTGTTGAATGTTTTCCCCGCAGGGGAAAGTGATCAGAGAGGAATTCCTAGGCTTCAGGCAGCAGCAGCAAAGCCCGTGGGAATGCTTACTTTCCCACACTGGCCTGTGATTGTGAAGAGGAATCAAAAATAATCCTTGGAAGATGAAAAACCATTAGCAGGTGGTGTTTTTCTAACTTGTTGTTTATTTGTAAAAAAGGGTCTAGGGGTGTTGTTTTAAATGACCAATGGGTCCAATGGTACCGAAACATTGTGAAAAGGATGTGCCTTTTAATAAACATTGCTTTTAAGCCCTCTGAGACAATTTGTAGTAGTATCATTATTTCAGCTGTCCAGAACATTAAAGATAAAAACCAACAGGGCAGGCATCATGGTGGGATTGTTGATCTGCTGGAGAGTTCTGCAGAGAGTTCTGCAGAGGGATGAGGACAGTCTGGATCGATCCTCTGAGGCCAGAGGCATGAGGTTCAAAAAGGCCAAGTGCACTTGGGTCACAATAATCCCAAACAGCGCTACAGACTGGAGACAGAGTAGCTGGAAACCTGTTATGGGGAAAAAGGACCTGGGGATGCTGGTCAAAAATAACTGAACAGGAGCCAGACTGTGTCCAGGTGAATAAGAAAGCCAATGACACCTGCCTTTTATCAATAATAGTGTGGCCAGCAGGACCAGGGTAGTGAATGTCCCATGTACTCAGCAGTGGTGAGATCACACCTCAAATCCTGTGTGTACTTCTGGGCCCCTCACTGCCAGAAGGACATTGAGAGACCTGAGTATGTTCAGAGAAGGAAACTGAGCTGGGGAAGGGTCTGAAGCACAAGTCTGAGGAAGAGCAGCTGAGGGAGCTGGGGATGCTCAACTCAGAGAAAAGGAGGCCCAGCAGGAGACTTTCTTACTCTCTACAACTCCCGGCAGGAAGGTTGTAGTGAGAAGTAGTCAATCTCTTCTCCCAGACCATAGGGAGAAATGACAGGAGAAATGGCCTCAAGTCATGCCAAGGACAATAGGGAAAATTTCTTCACAGAAAGTGTGATCGGCCATTGGAACAGGCTGCCCAGGGAAATGGTGGAATCACCTCTGGCAGTGTTCAAAAATTGTGTGGATGTGGTACCTGGGACATGTTTAGTCACGAACACAGCAGTGCTGGGTTAACAGTTGGAATCCATATCTTGGAGGACTTTTCCGACTTTAAAACTCTATGAATTTATGAATCTATAATTCTGTTGTAGTTCAACAGAAAATAGAATGGGCTCTTCATCTTAACAGCTAACTCGTTTCTTTTGGATCTGCTGGGTGAACAGCAGTAGTGAGGGCTGAACGGGTGGATGCACGTGGAGACTGAGTGGGCAGGAAAAGGCCACTTGGTTTCCTAGAGCCCCACTGACCCTAACAGAGCCTCGAACTGCTTCTTTACTGAATCTTCAGCAAGTTCTTCTGTTTGGTGACAACAAGAACTGAAATAAAACAGAATTCATTTTGTAATTGCAAGACTGAAAATCCTACACTATTGACTTACAGAACAGGACATAGAAATGAGAAACATTTAAATCAGTCTGTTTAGAGGTTGGTTGTCTTATACAACTACCGTATTTTGCACACCTCCATGTCTGGCATTTATGCAATTATTTCAGGAAACAATTTACATAATCAAAAAATTTGCATATGCTCACCTTAAGCAGAAGGATATATTTCATGCTAGTGAATGTGTCAGCCTGTTTGACAGTTTGGGTGAATGAAGGCTACAACTAGAAACACAGTGAGCTTGTATTCATTGTGCTTCCAACTCTTTCCCATTCTATTTGTAATAGTGAAAACTTCAAGGATCTTGAATGCGGTGGCTGCCTAATTGTTGCCGGCTCTGGCCAGCCCTGGCACCACAGCAACAAAGGAGATCTTGGAGCTGAAAAAGTAGGACCACTACTAAGGCGCAGGCAAAGAGAGGTGGGACTCTTCAGAGGAGTAGCAACTGGGGTTTATTTGCACCCAGGGCTGTGCCTCCAAAGAGACCCGGAGTATCTAGGTGCAACAACTTTTAACTGGAGGAGGAACACATGGGAGGGCAGAGCATGGGACCAATCACAAGGGATCAGGGAGTGGCTCAGGGAACATCAGTCAACATAATTACCATACACATATAAGGGGAGGGGGGAACCCCTGATCCCAACCAATCACCTGAGGCCCTTCCTAGAACTTTCTAGGCGCAGGGTGAGGCCTCAGAGTGACTGGCAGGACCAGGTGGTTATATAACGTAAGATTGACAGTTGACTGTCTTTGGGTAAACAACTTAGGGGCAAACCAAGGAGAGAGCAGGAGGGGGGTACAAGGAATGAACCATTTAACATTAACATATAACAAGCACAACAAACAAATATAAAACAACCAATGGGACTCATTCACACACCGCCACACTTGAAAGCACGGGGAATGTGAAAATCTATTTTCATTTGTCTCCCCACTCTGTGTTAACTTTACGTGCTGCTACTTCACAGTCCTTAAATGTCTTCTTCATACTTGTCCTTATCAAGAGCTGTCACCCTGTTCTTCACATCTTAGTGATGATGCCACACAACAAGTGTACTGGCATGGCTTGCTAAATACTTGAAGTGTGTATGGCAGCTCTTTTTCTTCAGAGTCTGATCAAAATTTACCTTGGCAGAAGATACAGGAAATGGCCTTGCATTAACTTTCCCCTCATATTTAAAAGGCATTTGCGGTGAACCTTGACATTTTGTTGGCTTTCAGCATAGGTATGGAGTCCTATACTAGCATGGCATTGGTGAAAATGAAATAATTATTATCCTCCATGTAAAGAAGGGCATGATCTGCCAGCCGTAGATCTGCAAACGGAATTCCTGTCTTCTAATTCCAGCATTTGCATTATAACCCATTGGCTTCTCCATGAGCTTAGAATATATTTTGGGATTGATGAAGCTGTGAAAGAATGAAGGGATGAAGGCTGTTTGTACAGCCTTTCCTTCATACCAACTCTAAAAAAAATCCTAGGGATGGAGAGAAAAAAAAGGTGATCCCAAGAATCCTTGTCATTCTACTTATCTGACAGGATATGCAAGGACCTTGCATGAAATTGTGTTTACATCCAATTGATAAAATCTATACTAACTTGAGAATTGATTTTATTGAAATACATTGCCATGATTTCAGTGGTGTTTTCTATAAAATTGACTGAGAACAAAACATCAAAGGTGCATTTCCCTGACACTTGTGTAGCTGGATTAGTAGCATTCAAACCTCTTTGGATTTTGACCAGAAATTACAAAGTCTCTGATCCTTGAAATTTTCATGAATAACACAAAAGGAAGCTGATATTATGTATTACTAATTTTTGCAAGATCCCAGATATGCCATTAGTGAGAAGAATTATCACAAAATTAAAAACTGTAGTATTTCTACACCTAATAATTTGAATTTCAGTGATGTAAAATGGAAAACATCAGTGTCTACCTTTAGATCCTTCAGTCTTATTGCTCCCTTTTGCAATCATCCATACCAAGTCCAGAAAGCCTTACTCCCTTTTTCAAAATTTAACCATATCACCAGAAATACATATATACTTTGGCTTTTCTGGACTCCTTTCTGGGAAATCATCTTAAAGTTTAGGAAATATATACATTTAAAAAAAAAAGTAAAAAAGGAGAAAGAAACAAAAAAACTCTACTTCTTATGATTCTAAAGCATATGCCTCAGAAATATGTTTTGATGAGTCTTTTCTATTTTTAATAAAATCTTTGAGTTAACACATTGAGTGAAAAAACTTGCTGTCTGAACACAATGTTCAGAGCATTTTAGTTTTTAACACTGTAAATCTTGCTGGGTTTTATATGTAGAAATGCATTGATCTTTTTATGTTGAAATATCTTCTCCTTGAAAAAATTAACAAAAAAACCCACAGTAAAAACCCACCATTTTTTGTTCTGTGCAAATGAAGAAAATTCCATAGCCAGCGACAGTTTTGGACACAGGTATGTGAAACTCATGATTCTTTGTTTTATTTAATTCCAGCTAATACCATTTCAGTCACTGGAGCAAGTGCTTGGCTGTAAATCTGGCACCAGTGAGAAACAGGGTACCAGGTAAGATTTGTTCCCCAGAGTTGTGGTTCATACCCAGGTGTCTGCAAATACCACACAGCTTCTCACTCTCTCCCTCCTGGGGAGGAGAATTGGAAAAGTGTAAAGCACATGGGGTGAGCCAGAAAGAGTTTAACAATTGAAATAAAATATAACAACAACTGTTGTTGTTCACGACACACAAAGAATAAGGCAGGCAGGAGAAAGTCAGGCAGGAAAAGCTTTGTCTTTATTTTCTGACTCCGTCTTATATACACTTTGATCAGAGGGCCAAGGATTGGCTGCACAGGTTTCCATCTCATTGACCTCGTTGGTGAATATCACCATCACTCATATTTCCCCTCTCAGAGGAGAATCATGTAAACAATAGTAGATAAGTTCTAAAAATACACATTGTTTTCTTGAAGCTGCATGAGAATCTTCACTGCAAAGATTCAAATATTTGAAAGCAAGAAAATTTAGGGCAACAAACAGTGAAAACAGCAATAATAATATTAATATAAATAATAATAAGGAGGGGGAGAGGGAAGGAGGGAGAGAGGGAAGAAGGAGGGGAGGGAAGGGAACAAACCCAAGAGAAATAAGTGATGCTCAATGTATTTACTCATCACACACTTGCTGATGCCCAGCCCATTCCCCATCCAGCTGCTTCCAGTTTATATACTGGACATGATGTTTTCTGTTATGGAATATCACCTTGGCCACTTTGGGTCAGGTGTCCCAGCCATGCTCGCTCTCAGCTGCTGTGCCCCTGCTTCCTGTCAGAGCACAGGAAACTGAAAAGTCCTTGACTTAAGGTAAGCACAGTTTAGCAATAGCCAAACTATCAACTATTACCAACATTATTCTCATACTAAGTACAAAGCACAGCATTGTAGCAGCTACTAAGAAGAGAACTCAATTTATCTCAGCCAAAACTAGGACACCTGTCCAAATGGATTTAGTAAAACAATTCCTATACCCCAGAAAGTTTTGCAACACAATACTAATTTTATGGTTTCAACAGCAAAATTCCCTTATCCAGATTAGAAACTCTTTCCTGACAGAGAAATCACTAGCCATTGTCAACAAACTGGAGGCTTCCTCAGCAACCTGAAGTCTAGGGTAAGGATGGACAGTGAGATGTCTGTCCTTAGAAATGCTGGTGCATATATTTATATATAAATACTTTGCTGTGCAAAGTAAAGGACAGCGGACAGGCAAGAAAACAGAGTGTAAAACCATCACAGTGCATGCCTACAACTACTCTGAAGAGCTTGTACCACCTTTATGTAAATTACAACATATCTATCCCTGCGCCCCACCCAAACCCCACAAAAAAAGGCCTTTAACGTTTTCCTCAATATTTTATCTTGATTTTTTTTACAATGATGAAGATTATATAGAATATTTTTCCCTAAGAATGCCCAAACTTTTCTGTGACCAGGCAAACTTCAAACAGCTTTCTTCCCAGGAGGTATGGCTTTCCTCTTAACTTGGATGAGATCAAGGATAGAGTCCAAATTGAAACAATTAAGGACAAATGGTTGTCTTGAAAGTTCAAGATTAATTTGTCTGAAGTAAAAAAAATAAAATGGAATATTATCTGGAAGATAGCTAATTAAGAAGTAGAATAAGTAATTAAATGTTTCTTCTGCCCTGACCCAGAATAAAATATAAAATATAGTTAGTTTTAATCAAACAGAGGTAGCCTGTTTTAAATACTTAAGTTTGTGAATTTTTAATTTATTCCTCTTTTATTCACCCTTTAAATTTCACATATTACATCCAAATCGATGACTATATTCATATATAATTAAAATAGATGTGCTACAGAAACTTAAAACTCAAGTCTTAACATCATTTGATGTGAGATAGACATGATGAAAAAAATTCAGATATTAACTTTTGAAACATTCTTAAACTGAACAATTATGTGAAAATATTAGCCTTGCAATCAGTTCCCTAAATCTGCTGGCTCGAAAACACGGCCAGGAAATTAAACCCACTCGAGCTGCTCCCTTTTCTCCCTGGCCCTTCCCATAACAGAGGAACATTAGCCGGGACTATAAACTGGAATCACAATTTGCAACAATTAAAATTAGAGCGACTACAATGGGAACAGACCTGAACACAGCCAGTGTTGTTAGCGGGTAGCTGAATAATGGGCTTGACGCAAGACTGCTTCCATAAACTACTGTGGGTCACCAGTGTGCACTGGTGATGTGCCTTCCGGCGATGTCCTCAGCAGGGTTGAGGGATGCTGTGGAGAACCAGGCATGCTGAGAGGCTGCTGGAGGCCTGACCACTTCCCCCTGAGAGGTAGTGACATGTGCCAAATCTCACTCACAGTCAGCCTGCTGAGGGGCCCAAGAGCTAAGCAAAGTGCAAGGATGAGACTTGGCGTTCTTCTAAACTTTTGTTTGAGGTTTGACCATCTTTTTGGGGCTCCATGCACGCCTGCTGTTCTTAAAGCCCTGACACAACTTTCTGAACAAGGGCACAACTCCCCAGCTTCTTGTTTGAACAGGCAACACAATGGCCCTTTTGGAAAGTGAAGACCCATTCAAAACAGTCATCTGAACTTCCAGCACTTCAAATATGCTGGTGTACGTCCTTGAGGAGTCTTATACAGTTCCTGAGAAGGAAATTATCAGATTTCAAGCAGGTAAGACATTTCCATCAGGTACTCAGGTGCTGTGAGGAGCAGGAGGTGAGCCAGGCATGCCTGCAGCCCCTAGAGAGAGAGAGATAGAGAGAGAGAGAGAGAGAGAGAGAGAGGGAGAGAGAGCACAGCTGGTCAGATATCCACACTGTAGCCTGTGGAGGACCCCACACTGCAGCAGAGGGATGTTTCTGAAGGAATTGCAGTCTGTGGAGAGCTCATGTTGGAACAGGTTTATCCTGAAGGATGGAGCCTGTGGGAAGGACCATGGTGGTGCAGAGGAAGAGTGTGGGAATGAAGGAACAGCAGAAAGGAGCTTTTGTCTTTGTTTCTCACCACTATTTTAGTTGGCAATAAATTAAATTATTTTTTCCCAGGTCAAATGACAGCTCTTTCCCAAGCTCATGACAGTAACTGTTAAGTGATCTCACTCTCCTTATCTCAACCCATAAGATTTTCAATCTTGTTTTCTTTCCCCCAGTCCTGTTTAGGAGAGGGAGAGAGCTGCTGAGCAGGTGTGTGGCATTCAGCCAAGGTTAAGCACAATAAACAGCTGAAATGATTCATGTAGATATAGGAACAGTTTCAAAGAATGGGCTTATGCGCACAAAAAAGATGCTTAAGAAGTATTTTAAATGTAAAGGGTATAACTGAAGTGGATGGTGCATGTGCTGGAGTGTCTTATAGGACTATGATCAGCTGGAGACTGAAATTGGGAAAGCAACATTTTGGAGAGTCTTACGGCATAAAGCTGAAAATGCTGCTGTCAGCAGTGGAGACACCCATTGCATGAAGTTGTGGGGCACCATCCTGTTGAAAATATTTGACTCCCCACATGAGCATTCCTATGCCAAGATGTCAATTATTTGGTTTCTTTTTTTAACCAATGTTCTCTCCATGTGGTGAAGTTGTTACCTACAGCACTAAAAGACCATACACAAGCATAAATGCTTTTCCTGATCATCTACAATTCAAATAATCTGTTCTGTCATTGTTTAGCAGAGTGAAACTGAAATTTAAAAAAGAACTTAAAAGCTTGACTATAATCAAGAGTTCTGTAATATTGTAGTGTTTTATGTCCTAAAAAATACCTGCTGTGTAATGGACTAATGTAATTTTCAGATATTGGCAGGAAAATATTTTTACATTTCTCTTGAAATTTGCTTAAAAAGAGATAATTTTTCTTAGAATTCTTCTTAATGTTTGGAGTTATGAACACAGATATAAAAGATTTTTTTAAAAGCAAAAAAGGTAATATTCATTATTATGTGGTACATTTCAAGGAAAGAATCTTCCTACTAATTCTATATTCTGAAGTATTCTTCTAGCATTAGCAGCAGTATAATAAAAAGCAAGATCCAATTTGAAGAAGCACAAAGGTTTTGCATTTTTTTAAATTAAAACCTGGGGTAGTGGAAGATATGGAGACATAATTATATGGTATGATAATATAAAAACTGCAGGTTTATGTGTCTTCATATAACTACTGAGTATGATATCCAATGTTAGTTAATTAAAGACTTTTCTATTTCCACTAGATGGCTGCTTCTGAAAGACTAGCTTCTTAGCATAAAATTAATTAACCTTCAGAAGACATTCTGAGGTATTTCAACAACCCCATTGCTGCTGCAAAAATAAATTCATATTGCAGGATGTTTCATAAACCCTTTAAAGGCCTTCTACTGTTTGTGTGGTGCTGGACAGACACAGAAGGCAATTTTTTCTGCACTATGTATCAGAACAGTGCCTCCTGACATTTGAAGAGGTATTGGGATATTGCAAGGATACATGCAGAGATCATATCAATGTCACTCTCCTAGCTCCTTATCCTATACAACTAATGTTCACTCCTCTGAGCTCACTCCCTTCCCACCAACATAACTACGATGCAGGTACTGAATATCAGAAACTTCTGAAGAAGGCTTGGTTTTAATTCACATCAGAAACCATCATAACTTTGCTCCAGATACCAAGTCATTTGGAAATACCTTTTCTGTATCCTCCTGCAAGCAAGGAAAATTAAAGTTGCACCATGACATAGTACCAGAGCAGAAAGAAAGGCAGAAACTTCATGTCTAAATCCTCCTGGCTTTTGACCAAGAACTTTATAGGTGGCTAAACACCTAACCTTGCCAATAAAGCCATTGAAATGTCATTTTAGGATCTGATTTGATTTAGATAACCTTAGTGGATGAATTTGGGGAGGAAGTGTTTTTTCAAACAGTAGAGCTTATAATGGCTCACCACCTGAGGTTACCCAGTGGTCTGCCATTCATGCATCAGTTTTTTATCATATACTTAGGAGTATTACAGGGGCTTCAAGTGTGGACAAGAGTGCAGTGAAGCCACACAGACAGAATATTGAAATAAGGATTAAATTATGAGCTCCCTGCAGTCTCTGTGTTATATTTTCTCCCTTTTATTCCAGCTCTGTGATTTTAGTCTTCCCATCTGTAAGCTGAGAATAACAGTTCTGCTTCTCCTAAAGCAAGTGTTAAGATCCTAAGGTTTAAAATAGACTATTATTGTTCTAGATGTTCTATACATAGAAAATTACATGCCTATGTGAAAGAAAAGATGTTTCCATGTGCATTGCACTTAACATTGACAGACTCCAGTTCTACATCTGTTGGTGCCAGACATTTGCCAGCCTTCTAAGATGTTGCTACTTAAGCTCATATAGAAATAGAAAGTGGAGAATTATGGGATTTGATAAAGTCTTATGTGCCAAGTCTAGTTCTTTGTTGTCTGAAGCCAAGAATAATAAACCATTTAGCAGTAGCTGCCTCCTACAATCTTCAAAAGTTATCGGACTATTTCAACATTTTTTTATAAGAGAAAGACATATTTCCTTTTACATCCTCACTACATTTTATTTCTAATGGAAATGTCTAATGCTTTTTTTTTTTTTTT
>VWZU01018812.1:89803-132360 GCA_013397095.1 Sterrhoptilus dennistouni
CCTAAAAAAAAAAAACAAAAAAAAAACAACAAACAATCCACTGCATGGAAATTACCTTTATAAGTAATGACCCTTAGTTACTGATCTACTCAAGTAGATAAAATATTCCCACCTTTCCAGCTCCATAACTTCGGGATACAGTCTGTGTTAGTCACTATACAACTCCATGATAGAAATTCATTCTAGCTTAAGTGGAGATTTCATAGAGAATTATATTAGAAATAAAAAACAAACATACAATCAGAGAGAGCTTTTATCCTAGGTTATTATCTAGTTTGCAATTATAAGAACTTGCAAACAACACAAGAAAATTGCACCAGTGTCTTTGGGTGTTAAGTTCCAAGGTTGCCATACAGATCAGAGGGAAATTTGTTCCCTTAACTTCTGAAAAGGAGGGTGGCATCAACTTTATAAGGATAATATTTGTCCTCAAACTGAAATGGAACTTGCACCTACTGACAGGTAATAAGAATATTGGGTTAGAACATTTAATGCATTGAAATGCTTTCCAGGGTTGACAAAAATTCATTGTTCATGATTTAAGCATCTAAATATGCAGAATTAAGATGGAACATTAATGTTTGATAAATTACCTTTCATCCACTTGTTGCATGACGACTTTTATGTAAAATATTTGGTTACTATTGGTAACAGTTAGAGATAGGACAGGCAATTTAGAAGATAGATCTTATTTGGTAAAGCAAATACTATTTTGATAATAACTAGTGCACTACTCTGGCTTTCTGAAATTAAAGGTGCTAAATACACATATTTCCTCTATTCCTTGGAAAGAATTTCCATCTCACACGAAATTTAAAGTAAGTTTTATTCCATTGCTTGCAAAGCAACTTCTCCTGACAATCATGTGAATAAGTATTTTAAGACTATGCCATCTGATCATGTATCTTCTGCGGTGCTATGTCATTCATGCCAGGAGGGAAATTATCCTTTCACTTACTGCACAACAGGTTTACATGGATGCAAGTCAAAGGAAAGCACTGAAAAACACCCCTCCAAAGCTTTGAGGCAGAATGATAACTTGGATACAGTAACATATTATTATAAAGCCAAACCAAAAGCTGGCTGCACTGAAGGTGAAAGGCAACTGCTTGCATTCCCAATGCAAATCAGAATCTGTGGAATGTCCTCTCACATTAACAGTGTCAAGGGTCTTTCACTAGTCTAGAAAATAAAAGGAGCAGATTTGTCTCACTCTACTGTGAGTATTGATACACAAGGTTTTTAGGTCTAGTATCATTGCCATGTAGAAGTCTAAATGGGAAAGATGCAGGTGCTGTTGGGACCCGCAGGCTCGCTTGACAGGGAGTAGTACATGTTATTTTGCATTGGAAGCAACAAAAATAGAATTGGTTTCAGTTTAAGATGAACAAAGTCAAAACTTCCATGTAAGAAAGGAAGAATGTATAGTATTAGTGCATTAACTCTTACTGCTTTGGAGACACAGTGGTCTCAGTTGTGGAGTGTAATTCTTGCCTAGCAATAATTATTCATAATTATTGCTAATAATTGTATTCATTATTAACAATTATTTGTTGCAATTATTGTCTAAATTGATGCAGATTGCAAATTTTCACTGCTCCAAGAAAAAGAGTTGTTTTATCTCCATCTGGAAGCATCCTTCGAACCTATGTGCCCTAAGGACTTTGAAGAGACCTGGTGTTAACCAGAGCTTTGAGATAGATTTTCCTGGCCTGTCTTCTCTGCAAAATTCTCAAATTAAGAATCAAGGTGACTTATCAAGTTACCTCCCCACCCCTCCTCCCCGCGAAAAACAACACAACCCCAAATCCTTCGCAATAAAAGGGAGAGGTTCTGTCAGATTTGATACTAAAAATACTGGGTTTTTTAAATATACCCAATTCAAAGTTACACAGGGGAGATTATTTAAAAAACCAAAAAATCACATGTAACTGTTTACTGTTCCTTGAAAATGATCCTTGATATACCTTTGGTCTGATTGTGACAAGCCCATGACTGTACATTGTAACAAACTCTCCATAATCTGCAACAAGGTTTTTTGCTCTTAGCCTGGCCAGCTTGTCTCCCGTGTTCTCAGCCAAGTATCCTGATCCCTCGGGTTTGCAGTCTCTTCTGCCTCCTAGGCTCTTCTGCCTTCTCACTTTATGTGAAGTCTTTCCTCCCCTGAGGATGGTAAATAGCTCCCTGAGGAAAGCACTCTCTCACCCATGTGAGAAACATAAATTCCAACATGCTATGAAAAAGCACCATTACTTTTTTTGTTTCTTAATCAGATCTATACACCATGATATTGCCTCGTATTTCTCAGGGAAAAAAACCCCAAAAACCAAAAAAAACCAACCAAACAAAAAACCCAAAACCCACAAAACAAAAACAAACAAAAACCCAAACAAACAAACAAACAAAAAACCCTTTACCTAATAATTTAGTATATTGACTCTTAGCTGACATGCTTAGCTTACACTTGGCATATTTAGTGACATAGTTTCAGCAGGCTGTGTCTGTGATTTCACAGTGCACAGAGGTTTCACATTGCTCCATTCCTTTAATGGAGCATAACATAAAACGAGAGCAAATAAAATGCATGATTTCTGTCTTGAGTACAATGCAGCATCCCAGAAATATATCTGAGTGTTTATGTCTATCCAGTCTTCTATAATATATTTTAAAAAGGTGCTTATGACTGTGTTATAGGAAAAGGTCCATGCAACTGTATTAATGCAGGAGTTAGACTTGAGTAACATATGTTTAAATATGTATATGGAGCTGAGTGATTGAGATTGCTTTTACTGACTGTAAAAAATTATCCTCCCCTACATTATAGCTCTTAAGGCTGAGGGATGAGCATTTAAAGCAAACAGAGCATAACAAGACCAGAATGCCATAGAAGTTAGTTGTAAATTGACCAATTTACCCTGGTAAATGGTGATGTTTGTCATCCCCAGAAGTAATGACTGTGAACTATCTTGTTCACACAGTGTAGGAGATTAGGTCATGTTTCCAACCTTTCTTTCTCTCTTAGGAACACAACATTGTTATCCTGCAGCCTTTTGGAGAGTCAAGTAAAAATTGTATTAATTTAAACAGAACAAGAGTAGGCCTCCATCACTTCAACATTAAAAGATTGAGATTGGTCAAAAGACCAGTTAATTCTGATTTTCAAAGCTTCTTGTTAATCCAATATTTATTCAATTTTCATAAAAATAGATAAATGTATTGTCTAATAATTATCAAAGAAATTTAAACTTTTCTGTTAACATGAGTAAACACTATATTAAAACATAAAGGCAACATATCATGAAACATGCAACATTATCATTTTACCAGCTCATTATATCAGCAGTCCTTGCATATTTATATATAATTTCTTTTTCTAATAGTATTTTAGAATGTTTTCTGTGTTTCTTTCTATTTGTTTATCCTAAAAATAAAGTAAGACTTTTGGAGTATATTTTACTTGTGGCTTTACATGTCTTTCTGAAGGCAAACTGTATTATCCCAAATACATTATGCATAACACTTCACTACCACTTTTTATTTATATGAAGTCCTGTATGTCCTTTGGTAATATAGTCACATTGGGATAGCAACATCTTTGTATTCGTGCATACATTCATAGTTACATACATGTTACTGACATTCACTGAATTCCTGACATAATTGAATATTATAATCAACAGTGCTTGTAGAGTTAAGTAATGTATATTCTGTAAGTTCTAAATACTCACCTAGAAAAAAAAATCCTGTTTCAATAGCAGAGGTTCAGTAGGGTTTTGGGGGTTTTTTTTTGGTTTTTTTTTCATGCTAGAGAATGAGGTGCTGATCAAAATGAGAAAGGTGGGAAATAGCTGTCAGATATCTGTAAGGATGGAAGTACCCTCCCAGTGAGTACTAACTTGAGTGGGAGACTTGGTGGTTAACCTTGGCTAGCTGCCTTGGAAAGACAGGGCAAAATAAGATGAAAGATCTTGTGGTTCAGGACAAGGACAGAGGTATTGCTAAGGAATTATTGTCATGGACGGAACAGATTTGAACTGGGAGATTTATGTGATTTTTAATACCAAAGAAGGATAATAAGAAATGAAACCAAAATTGTAAGCATCTTCCTTCTCATTTTGCCGTCTTCTTCCTGGGTTCATCCTCACTCCTGACCATTCCATCTCCTTGCATCTGAGCAGTGCAGAAGGAGAGGGAATGGGGACAGGGTTTAGTCTGTAACACATCCTCTCTGTTGCTCTTTCTCCTCACACTTTTTTCCCCGACCCAGCATAGCTCCTTCCCACAGGCTGCAGTCTTTCGGATTAAACCTGCTACAGCCAGGCTCCTCTTAGGGCAGCAGAGTGAGTATGTGCAGGTATGGTTGCTTATGCACTCCAGGGGAACAGCTGCCTCACCATGGTCATCCCCCTGGGCTGCTGCAGCAACTCCTCCCTTTTCTTCTCTGGGTGTCTGCACAGTTGATCCACCCCAAAACCTCACCCTGTAAACTGAATAGGTGTCCATATCTGGGATTTAATGGAGGGAATACCAAGTTTTACTTTACCTTTGGGCTGTTAACCTCTGCCATTCATCCACCTGGACACCAATGATTCTGCTGGGTGAATCCCAAGCATGCCATGGGAACTGAGCTCTGGAAATGAGGGTCAAGGGACTGAGGAACAAGCAATACAATTCTGCCATGCTGGATTTCAAATGCTGAAAGAATTGGAAATATGCCATGGTTCAATACCCAGCTGTGGGGCTGATGCTGCAGGGAGAACTTCAGCTGAAACAATAGTTTCTTGAACAACTGATAGAATAATTTGGTGGTGCTGTTTCAGTCCATTGGTCCATCATGGGATCACGCATATATTGATAGGACACATTTTTCAGTGTGCATCAGGCAGACAAATAACCAGATACAGGAACAGGCTCAGTCAGGTAGCTCTTTAGGGGCGAGACAGTGTTCTTATAAATAATGAAAAAAACAGTTTTCCCCAAGCAGAAAGTACTGGGCTGTGTGCAGTGTTGAGTTCATAATCATCAATAGTACAGCAAGAACACTAATGGGCAGAGAATGGAATATCCACAAAAGATTTCCACTCTCATACTCAGTTGTAACCCCTGGCATGGTAGCTGTATATAATTGTTACTGTAACTGTGCATTAAGATACACTGAGCATAATACCTGACCTTTATGGAATGTCTGTGCTGAACTGATTTTGTCAGCAGCTAAAGCTATCTTCAATAAATTTAATAGATCTTTGGGGATGAAAAACCTGTGAAGATGTGCACAGTCAGTACACTGAATTTCTGACTTGCTGTATTTGGTATCTTTAAAACCTCCTTCAACTCTGTGACTGCAAAGGGAGAATAGTGCTTCCGGTATTTCAGCCTCCTGCTATCCCTGCTTTTTTTTGCCAGCCCAGCAAACTACCAGCAGTTATAGCCTTCTGTGGCATTTTTGGAATAAGCTGGGAGCTTTCCCTAATGGAAGGTGCAATTATTTCCCCTACATACTCCTCTTGAATAACTTTGTCAGCCATTACCTAAACTCAAAGTCAGTTTGTACAGGTGATGTAGTAACATATCAATCCACCCAATTCACCCGTGCTGGTGAAATCCTTAGCAGCCCATTACATATGCTTCTTTAATACTAATAGGTTTGACATTCACACATGCAAGGAATGTAAAGATATAAGTTGGTGTTCTGCTCTTAAAGACAGGCCTACTCCACACTTGAGACAACTATTTGACATTAATTGCAGGTGCAGTTTGCCACCTCTTGAGTTCTAAAATTACAGCCTTTCCACAACTTTGAAACATGGAGCAGCATGATTCAAGGGCTCTGTAGTCTTCCTGCTTGAATTAGAAATTAATTCCATCTTTTATGTAAAAGTCCAGTTTGATTTTTGCTAAATTTGCACCATACTCAAGGTTACTGCTTATGTTCTCAATGTATTTATAAAGAAAAGGTTAAGAAATGCAGATATTTTCATTCAAAGTCTTCTAGTTTTGTCACACTACCCTTCTCAGCCTTTCCTGTAAAACACTTCAGTTGATTATTAAAATAGTAAAGTAGTAAGCTTGCATATTTAATCCTTGCAACTTTAGCTGTTTCAGGATCACAGTTGGAGGATTAGGTTCCATTTCTGCAAATACTGAGGTCAGTGGGAAGGTTCATGAGCTTCAATAACTTGTCAGTTTGACAATGCTGTTCAACTCAAACTATACTAAGTACCAAAAAACCAAGTCCTGAATTTCATTGTAATAAACTCTCGTAAGACAAAGTATGCTCTGATTTATGACCCTCTCTGTCATAAAAAATTATACTTTAAATTTAATGTTCTAGAACAACTACCATTTTGGAATGTACGCAGCCATTTCAATTAGAACATAGTTATCCTTTCAGAGGAGAAAATAATTCCTTTGAAATCAGTTTGATATCGTTTTCTTCTAGATTCATGCTTAAAACTCTGACTGAAGCTTCACTCAGGAATTTATATAGAGGAAAAGAAGTGGGCACAGCACCAAGCCTCAGAGAGTTCAAGCATTGAATGCACAGAGTGGGGTTCTTGGGGGGTCCTGTGCAGAGCCAGGAGCTGGACTGATGGTCCTGATGGGTCCATTCTAACTTGGGACATTCTGGGATTCTGCGATTAATTCCTACAGCTGCAAAGCTCTATTTTCCCTGGAAATACTGACCCACGCCAAACAACTTGTTCAGCCCTTTCTGTGTTATATATGTTTTCAGAGGTCATTTTTGTGCTTGCATGGGTTTAGACAGATTTTGGTGGTTGTTTTTTTTTTTACTTAGTCTCCCATCCTAAGGAGCTGACAAAGGAGCTCTTCTCTGGCTGCTGAAGGAAAGCAATCCCGTAGTGCCAGCTCAGATCCATTGCCCACGGTCAGGTCCTGGACACACCTGATGAGACAGAATACTCTCATGTTAAAGCAAAATGCTACTTTAAAGAGAGAAATCATTAATGTAACAATGATTTCTAGTTAAGAAGTCTGCATGACAGAACTCAAAGAAGGTACATCCAGAGGTGGCCCTCCTCGGAAATGTACAAATTTTTTCAGAACAGTTTCAAAAACATTTTTTCAAACAGTACAAGGTATTCCCTTTTATGTGCATTCTCCAATTTGTTGTAATCATTTTCATTAAAACTCTATGATCACTGAACATTAAAAAAAATTGGAATTCATAATATTCTCAATGTATACTTCATATAATGAATATATGATTAGAATACTCTCAAGGAATACTGATGGAAAATGTAACTGCAAGAATATTGCTGAATGGCAATTTTTATTTTATAAATATGTCTCTTTGTACTTTTAGCCTGATACAAAAAGATGGTTTCAGTGAAACTTTCTGAGTGTTTTTCATCAAATTAGAATCATAGTCAAGTGAATTACAGATTACCTTTCCTAGACATTTTGAAGTAATTTATATAATGGTTTTGAACTATGTACAAATATTCTGCAGAACATATAAACACTTACATTAAACCCAGGAATGATCTGGAGGAAATTTATGCACCTTGTGGACAGAAGCATAAAACAAAGAGTTCAAACCAAATAGACAAGCAGTAAATTCTGTTCAAGAAATTTTTTTTCATTCTTCTTTCTGATTCTTGTCACTTACCTGGGTGACAGGTAAGTGGGTTTCTGGGTTTCTCAGTATTGCCTGCATAAAAGATAATCATCATATTTTCATTTTATCTAAGAACCTTAGGAAATACTGCCACTTATTGTGTGTAATTGCAATGCTTAGAACAATGGCAAGCTGGAATCTTGACATACAAGTGCAATGCACCTCTAGTTAGTACTATTATCATTAATATCTATTGCAAGTAACATCTGAAAATATTTAAACCAAAAAATTGAAAACTCAGAAATCAAGCAAACTTCTAAATAAAAAAGGTGCTTTAAAATTGAATGAATTTTTACTGGCAGAAGATATGAAAAAAACTATAGGAAGTAGACAAATTTTAAAGACTCAAGTATGTTGAACATGTTCTGCCTTTTAATAGTTCTGGTATACAAGCAGAAGGAAGTTGGATGTCTAAATGTTGCTATTTCTGCTTAATATTTCAGGTGGATTAACTTGTCACAATTAGTATTGACAGCAGAAGAACCTGGCCTCTTAAACTGTATTTGATATGAAGCCAAACTGAAATCCCAAGGGTTCACCTTGAAATATAAAGCAGGATACTGGGGAAGTTCATGAATATTATAGTGAGGAATCACTCCATTGCCCAAACACAGCATCATGACTGAGAGATAAGTACTGTCTGCAATAATCCTTGTAGGGTTTTTTTTCTGTGTACACTGCAGAGAGACAGCATTAAACATATTTGAATTTGAAACATTGAGGATCCTGAAATCCAATTTCAATGTAGTACATAAGCTTTTGTGTGGCTCTCCCAAATTTCAGAATTCCCTGGCAGAGAGGAAATTTACCTCTTAGAAGCAGAGTGTGAATAAGAGATACATTTTAGGAATCTAGTGGCACAATGTCAAGTTTTTATCTTAAAGACTCCGTGTGGCCCAGGTCACAACGTCAGTGAAAGGACATTCAAAGGAGAGGTTAAAAGATTGGCATCAGAAGAAAACAAAAATTGCTTGTGAGTCTGAGGACTGAACTCATGATGGAGGACCTGTCATGGCATGGCCAACTCAGTTTATTTAGAGAAGATCTCAGAGAAAGCTCACAAAAGTATGTACAAGGGGTTGATGATGTTATCTTCAAAGCCACACAGATTTTAATATGTGCAAATTAAAATAAAGGAAAAGTACATGTACTAGCTATAATAAATCTCTTTCTAAGTAATGCTGTTTATCCGAATGTTTAACTTGAATACTTATTTATTCATAATTATGCTAATTAAGCCAGGACTGTAAACTAACTGGATATTTGCTGTATTGCTTTTTTCTCAGGCATCTGATGAATCTTCTCAGGAGGATTCATTTTGGCTTTACTGTCTGGAGCTGTGTAAGAAAAGTAGAAACTCTCCTGAAATTTCTTCTCCACAATAAAAGTTACTAAAAATGCAATTTCTCTGAGGATTTTCTATGCACTTGCCTCAATTATTACCATACAAGCATTTATTATTTTTCTCACCTATTTTCTGTCATTGATGAAAAAGCTGATTATGTCTAGCAAAACTCTTTTCTTCACTAAAAGCCATGAAATTGCACCAGCATTTGAATTTTGCGCTGCACAAATCTGAACCTGAATCTTTCCCTGCACAAATCTGAACCAAATCTGATTTTGGGACTCCAAAATCTCAGCTGAGAAGTCTAAGAAGATGGTGAAAAGTGCAGTCTAGACATTCAAGTTGCCCCTGTATTATAAGATGAGATAAAAGTGGAGCTTAACTGCTAGGTGTGAAATATCACTAACAACAGGTGAACAGCTTTGCCTCATGTTTCATAAATTTTGGTCTAGGAAGGTGCACTTAGTTGCAATGGATCCACAGATAATTAGCTTCTTGCTTGTTTCTTCAGTTTTAGAAATCTTTGCAGTATCTGTTTTGCTGTGGAAGAGTTTTACAAATATTAATAGTTTCGCCCACTTCGATTTTGTTTTAAAATTAGCTTCCCATTATTAAAGGCTGTCAAATGTTCATCTCACAGCATCTGACTATATCATGAAAAGTCAGCAACAAAAACACTATTTTCATAATGAGAAATTTGTAATGTTGCCTGAGTAAAGACCTGCTTACTTGATGAAGTCTGAAGATTTATAGAAAATAGACACCTTCCAACCACCATTCTGAAGTGTTACAAAAAGGATCAAACACATAGACAGCCAAAAATATTTATACAACCCTCTGAGCAGAAAAGGAAGCTTTAAATATTTTGTTCTGAATTTCTTCTGTTTTAATAACACAGAGAAAAATTAGGTCGCATATTACTTGAGAATGAACTTATTGCTGTATAGTACAATGCAATGTATCATTCTTGATAATGTCTCTTCCAGAGACAAAGGAACATCAGTAAAAGCAGAATTTGGTTTGATGCTTTTTGTTCAGCTCAGAAAAAGCATTTATTGACTCTTAGTAACACATAAAAAAAGTAATGAAGGGCTTCCCTTTTGTCTCTGTCTTATTCAGTGTAAGTGAAGGTTAGGGCAAACATAAGAGCTGAACATCTAAGCAATACACTTAAACTTCGTTTACATGTCTTGTTTTCTCTCTTCAATCAGCACTGATATTTTATTAAATAGAAGATGAGAGAAGGAGAAAATGGGATGATTCTTCTCAGTCTAGCATGTGTAGCGCTGACAGAATTCTCACACTGGTGAAGATTTCTGGTCTTTCAGAGAAGGAATTCAGATAGGATCGTGAGCCAAGGTGCTCTAGTGGGTTTTCTGTGCTGCAGGTCCAACTTATTCTTTCTTCACTACAGTCAGCAAGGCAAGATCCTGTACTTTGACATCACTTTGCCATCTTTGAAAGGCAAACTTTCATTCCAGAATGCTAAAAAAATATTCATCTTGTCCTACTGTTAGTAAAATGGGGGCAGATCCACCAAAAAAAGCTTAGCAGTAACAGATCTGAACCTTATTTAGACTTAAAAAGACATATTATGAAAAGAAGTTATTTAGTTTACAAGCTCTACTCAGCAAGAATTGGGACTTAACATAAGGATTTAATATTCTAATTGACCTCCACAAACTCCCATTAAATACAATATCTGCCACCCTTCACTGTATTTCCCATGGTTTCTGTTTCTTAGTTTAGACATTTGTGAAGTTAGATAAGAAAACAATGAAGCTTTTAACGTTTGCCAGGTAAGTTATGGAAGATTTATTCATAATTTATTGATTTTCTAAATGTTGAAATGTTTAAATGCTGAACTACTTAATTCATATCATCTTATAGTTAATAGAACTATATTGTTGTTTTGACTCCATTTCCTTTATTTAGACATTCCTCTTGTATCTTCAGTTTTTCTAATGAGCATTTGTGCAAGCTATGAATGATGAATGGCATTTCTAAAGATAAGCACAGATGTTGATACTCAAGTCACAACGGCATAAACTAGGAAAAATCCTGCCTTAGAATTGAAAAACGGAAATCTTTCAATGTAAAAATGCAAACCAGAAAAAAGGCCTCGTTGCACTCAATCAAAACCACTTCTCAGTTTGAAAATGTTTTCAATACCTTTAATCTTCTGTAAAAAAAAAAAAAAAAGAAAAAAGAAAAATAATCTCATCTAAAAATTGTATAGATGTAATTATATGTAGAATTATAGAATTATTTAGGTTGGAAGGGGCCTCTCTGAGAGGGGCAGGGCCACCTTCCACTCAACCAGGTTGCTCAGAGCCTCATCCAGCCTGACCTTGAATGCTTCCACAGATAGGGAATCCACAAATTCACTGGGAAATCTGTTCTTGTGCCTCACCCTGCTCACAGGAAAAAAATTATTCCCAAAATCCAATTTAAATCTTTTGGTTTAAAAGCATCTCACCTTATCCTATCACTACATGCCTGTGTGAAAAAGCATTGGGCTTTTCATAACCTTTGTAAAAGCATTATCCTTGTGGCTGACTGAGGAATAACTGAAAATATAAATTAGGCAAATCAGTATATAATGTTTTAAAGAAAGAAAAAAAATTAAGATACACTGTACTGGTAAAAAACTACTCTGTCTTTTTCCTAAGACTTCAAGAACTTCAAAAAATCTCCCTATTTGCCTGACTGGGAAGAGGCAGATCTCTTATAGCAGTGGGAAGAATTGTGGGTAAGAAAGTTTCGAACAGACTAAGAGAAATAAGACATCTTACTGTAGGCAGCAGCTGTTAGCAGATAATAACATTATTAAGAGTTTGTTGAATTCTTGAGAAAGATGCAGAAAAGGCATACAAAATGAGTAGGAATTGTCTGAACAGAAGTCCTATGACATGTGCCCCAAATTTGTAGGACTGGAAGGCTTCAATCAAAGATGATATATTTGAGTGTTCCATTTATTCTTTTTCACCCCCACAGAGTTTTGGCCTTTTCTTTTTGTTTGTTTTAAAGCTAACTTACCAAAGATTTCACCCTAAACAATGATGGTTGAAGTGTCCTCTTTATTTGATTTTCAAGCAAATTATTAGTTCCTTTATGATGAGGACAAGTGGGGTATGATTACTGATTCGAAGTAACAATCATAATCTGAGGCCACCTAATATTTCCAGAGGGCATTAGGACCTATGGAAGAGAAAGGTGAGCAATCATCAAAATGAGAAATAATTTTATTAGTCACCTTTTACAGACCTAGAAAAGTCCCTAGATCTCTAAGGTCACAGACTGAAAACTACTCTTTGAGATGCTTTCCAGAGTTTCAGAATGTAATGGGTCCTTAGGGATCTCATGTTCACCCAAGGGAAGGGACTTGGTATCAACCATTAAGCAGCTGATTCACTGCTTAGCATTTGGTCTCCCAACCACTGAATAGGTGTGAGAGGTTCATAAATCCAGCCTGTCATCAATCTTGAACAGCTATGAGCAACAGATCCAGAAAGATTTAATTTTTTTTAACCTGTATAACTATCTTCCAATTGATCATCGCTCTTAATTTTATTTTTTTTCACATATAGAAAACTATATTTTATACAATTTCTAAGCATGCTGAAAATCTCATAGCTTTTTTAGGATAAGAGAGTTTGTCATATTATTTACTGGATTTTTTTTTTCTTTCATGTCTTCAAACATTTGTTGACGGCAAAGTTTTGTTTGCAAAAGATGTTTGCAAAAGAAACAGTTGTGGCCAAATATTTGCACAAATATTCACTTGAGTATTTACCTTGATAACACTTGTGAATTTTGGCCTGCCACATGTCCAAGGGAAAAGAAGATCTTGCAGCTAAACTCCTACCTGTTCTCTGCATTTGATGAATTTGGGAACTGCCCTGAAATCCTTAAGGTTTCTAACTCAGTTTGACTTTGTGTCAAGACAGATACATTATGGATGAAACTAGATTATCACAGTTTGATACAGCTTAGAAGTCACCCTATTTTTCCAGTTAGAAATATACTCTTAAAAGATGACTTGACCTTTTCTTACTTGTTAAAAGGATGCTTTCCTAATATTATTTCATAGGATCCTTTTTGAATTAGTTTGCAGTTTGTCAAAGAAAACCTGTGAGAAGGTGGAGAAACTGTGTTCTGAGTTAACACAAGAGTCCTAACCACACTACAAGAGTAGGACTATATTTTATTTCATTTTTCCAAAAATTACCCCCCCTTTTTCTCTCTTTAGGCAGTTGACTGTGATTGTGCCTTTTGCTAAAGGAATCAAAAGTATTATTTACGGTTTGTGACAAAGGTCCTTTTGAGGATTGATGAAAGGGAGGGTGTGTTCACAACAACAGTGATTAAAAAAGATCTAAGACAATCAGAGTTAATGAAAACCTGGGTTTTCTTCAAAGAATCCTTACTGATAAGCTGTAGTATTTTCCTTCTTATGAGTTCCATTTTTAATTTAATGATATAATTGCCATTAAGTAGAAAAAATTAGAAATTAATCCTTGCCAGTACATTTAGCACATATTTCTATGGGTGGTATGACTTAGGAGAATTGTGTTTTCTTTCTTCATCTAAGTCCTACAAAACAGTACCAAAGAGGAAACATATACTAGAAGTGTTCATCCCTCAGAGCAGCAACATATTTATGAAACTATAGCAAAAACCCAGAGCTGAGGGGAGAGGGGGAAATAACATCATCTTAAATGCTGAACTCCATGCAACTATGGCTATGAATGATTAACAATTGTGTCAAAATTCCCGAGTGACCTGAAAGTACAAAAACAACAACAACAACAACAAAAAACACAAAAAAAAAAACCACCACCACCCCCCCAAAAAAAAAAAGAACAAAAAAACCACTAAAAAAACCCCCCCAGAACTGGATATGGATGAGTATAAATGAGTCTACTGAAAAACTAGGTGCATTACCTTGATTTTTAAAACATTTTTAATTGGGAATGGATTAGTGTGGCCTCACAGTTTCTGATCTGGCTGAACTGGATCAAGGGCATATACATCTTCACCCATGGTAAGGTACAAAATACCCCTGGGCACCACAGTTGAGTTCAGGCATAGTGTATCTTCCAATAACTAGGTCCCGTGTCAGTACCTACTGGCAGAGTCAGTGTCTCTAAAATTCAGTCTGATAGCTCAGAATTTGCACTGTCCTTCCTCTATTTTAGTCACTTTTTTCTTTTTTAGGAAATGAAATAGTTTTAAGCAATAGAAATAGAAAAAAAATCAAACCAAACCAAAACAAAAACCACGTTCTTACTTTTGGTAGTCCAAGCCTCAATTCTTTTCCTCTTTAAATTAGAAAATGAAAAATATTGCCTTCATGACAACATTTTAATTACCCAAATGACTGTTTTTTGGTTTTTTTTCCTCAAACACTTAAACTACTCCCTACTTATTTTTATTCTGCTCCATTTTGCATTCTCTTTAAACATAGACACTTTGCTGGAATTAGTTCTATTACAGAAAGGATCTGTTACTGAAAGTATGTGCAAGGATAAAACTCTTGCAATTATTATTTCCCACTCATACAGTATTAACACAGGCATTTTAGATTAGGAAAGCCAACAAGAGAGGATAACTAAAGTTCCTAAATCTTACAATTTCCTAAACCAGAAGAATTTTGTACATTTTTCCTATGTTAGGTCTTTTTCCAAATTAAGTATCAAAAACAACATATGTAATCAAGAGAGACAGAGGGCAATGCTGAAATGCTGCAGAAGAGAGATCTTCAGTAGAAAGTTTTAGGCTCAAGAGAATGATATAGGCTTACAGAAATAAGTTATATAATCTAAGAATAGCTGAAATGATCCTGCGTAAGGGCCTCAAACAGTCCAAGAATTAAGTGTGGCTGCTGTGATTTCAGAAGGTCTGGAGGAAGGGCAACAGCTGTTTATAGAAATAGGGGCTGAGTGTGAGAAAGAAGCACTTCCTTCCACAGACACTTCCAGAGGAATGGAGATGCTGGCAGGTCTGCCAGGCTGAGGAAGGGACTGTGAGTTACCTTCCCCAAAAAGACTCAGCTTTCTGTGTCCCCAGGCTGCATTTGGACCTTGGCTCTGTCTTACTGGGAACCTGGTTTCAGTGCTTGAGGAAGGATGTGAGCTAAAATCATACAAGATAAGACAAAAGTGAAAACTCCAAAGTGTCACTGCTGAAGCACTGGGAACAGTTCAGGCTTTCAAAAGGGAAAATACTGACATGAGAAATTATAAACCCTTGGGGTGGCAGCTGGAAAACAAAGAATCAGAACACTGTGATTCAACAATAGGCATCTGCAAGTAGCAATAGAAGCTGATTGAGGTTTGTAGCAAACTCTGACATCTTCCATTAGGGCCAGTGAGCCTCTTAATGCTTGGCCCAGGAGCTTCTTCATCCAAGATACCTGCTATGCATGTACTGGCCAATACATAATCATGCTGCACTCTCATCCTGTACATATATTTTCAAATTGTCTGGCCCAAGTGAGCAGGGAAAGAGCAGGAAGACCACTGAACTCAGGAGCAGAGAGGGACCTGAGGTAGTGCTGGGTGCAGGCAGGAGGGTGTTTTATCTACCCCACTAATGCAACTAACATGGCTTTAAAAGGGAAATTCTCATTCGGCCTGAGCTGTGCTTTCATGTTCCAGTTTATTTTCTCTAATGTAAAAAATCATGATATAAAAGACATTCATTACTGGAAATTCATAAACATGAAAATCTCAGGACTGCTAATAGTGTTCTCTCCCTTCTAACAAGGCTTTATAAAAATAAATGTAATGAGAGTGTCAAGAAGAAAAAGGAAGAATAATTAAGAAAGGGAAAATAAGTACAGGATGAAAGGGAAAAGAGATAAGGAGCAGTAGCAGAAAATGGGAAATAGAAGTATAAATAGGCAATAGGAGAAAAGGATCTATTACAAGAAAAAATAATACTGTTGAAAATTAATGTTTTTTACATTTTTGGCTGTTGGCTGCTATACTGCTGTTCTTTCTGTAAGCTACTAAAATCACATTTTCTGAATATTTTGCAGTATAGAAGATTATTAATGTGTAAAATCTTCATGACAGCTATCTGCAAATGACAGACCTTATGAACTCTGACAAATGACTTTTGATATTAATCGTACAAATACGTGAGTACTCTAAAAAGATTAATCTCCAGGAATTTCACGAAAATGGATTTCAGACAGATGTGAAAGCACATCCTGCTGTGCTTACGGAACCCTTTTCTGAAACTTCCTTCAGAGCAACCTTGTTCTTGTATTATTTATCATTCTATTGTCTCTGATCTATAATTCAAAAAGGAAAACCCTTTGGTTAATATAGATATGATATATTTCCAAATCAGTGTTGAAAATCTCAGCTACCAGATGTCCATTATTGTTATCAACCACAAAAATGTGAAGGTGGAGAATACTGATCAGGTTATTCTGTCCACATTCCAGTCAATAAAGGACACATTCTGCCTATTTTTATTGCTGTTGTAATAATAAAACAATGAGGATTGCAGGACTTGTTGTACTTTCTCACTATTCAGCTATAACTATTGAAATGAAAAAGTCTTACTTTCCCTCTGTAAACTAGTCTTATCCTGCCTGAAACATGAATTATATCGCAATTTCCTCCAGGGTCAGTCTGCAATCAGGTATTCTTTCAGTCTTGGTGATTACATCCATCCATTAAATTACAAAAATTCCCTAAAAATGAAGATAAGTATTCGTAAGTATACTACTGATGAGTTGAGCTCTAAGGTTCTAATAGGTATCATTATATAAGATTATAATATATTGTCTCATGTTTCTCATTAAGATTTCATTGCAAGTTTCTAATTATAAGGGTGCTCCTAATGCTACGAAGGGAAAGCATGTGCCATAGCTAAAAACCTGATTTTCTGTAGGGGGAGAAATTTGCAAAGGCAGAGATGTCCCTAACTTACATTGAAATTCAGTTGGAGTTAGCTACCTAACTGCTATTTATCCCTTAGGAATGTAACTGAAGCATAAATATTTTTTATGTTTGCACAGCTTGACTGAGGGAAGGAAAAGATTTCCTTTTCCTCCAAAAAAACTCAGAAAACCAAAACTGCAGAAGGAAAAAACAATTTCCCTGACAATTATATGCCAGCAGGCAATGATATATTAACAACCAATTTTCTGATTAAAAAGCACACAGTTTTTGTCCTTCATTGTAATTTTAACTCTTTGAATACAGAGACACCTATAACTGTCTATAATGAATTGCACATGACTTTAAAATGTTAAAATTATAGCTGAAACTCCTTTCTTCTAGACAACAATCTAGAAAAGAAGGGTTTATGTTCCTTCAGTTGTATTGCTCTTAACTCACATTACTCTTAAAATGGAGAGAGTGAAAATCTCTTTTGGAAGGATCAGGGATATGAAAAGTAGATTCTAATACACATCTGAACTGACAGAAAGGTTTTCCTAGGGACTGTATTTTCCCACTAAGTCTTAAAAAATAAAATATTAAGAAAAAATCTAATATATTCTTGGCCTCTTGCTGCCAAAATACATGGCAAATGAGGAGAAAGAACAAAAGCAAAAAGATGCCTAAAATCAAGGATAAAGGAAAAGTCCCATGAGGCAGGTGGAGGCCAGAGCTCTGTCACAGCTGCACAGGAGCAAAGATCAGTATGTGCCAGAGCAACACTGTGACACAAATGTTCTGACTAGACACACAAGGAATTATTGATCTTGTTCTTCTTCTGTATCGCAGAATCAGAATAATAGAATCAAGAAATCATAGAATGTTTTGGGTTAAACGGGGCCTTAAGGATCACCTAATCCAATCACTCGTGCCAGGGACAGGGATACCTTCCATTAGACCAGGTTTCTCAGAGCTCCATCCAACCTGGCTCTGAACACTTCCAGGGATGGGGCAGCCACAGCTTCTGTGGATGCAACCTGAACCAGTGTTCCATCACCTTCTGAATAAAAAAAACATTGCAATCATCTCTCCTCTTCTGGTTCAAAACTCTACTCCCTTGTCTATCCTCCTACCTTATTTGCTTGTGTAAAAAAACCTCTTTCCCTCTTTTTTATCAGCTGCTTTCATTAGGTTGAAGTAGGTCAAGTGCTGCAATCAGGTCTCCCTAGAGCCTTCTCCAGGGTGAATAGCCCAGATGTCATTCATGCCCAGAGATCATTGCCTATCTTTACAGGAATGGTGCTCCAGCTCTCCAGTCATCCTCATGGCCCCCCTCTGGACTTGCTCTATAAAGGTCAGATTGGTCCACATCTCTGTTGTGCTGGAGACCCTGAAGCTGGATGCAGCAGTCCAATTGGGATCTCAGAAAGGCAGAGTAGAGGGGAAGAATCCCCTTCCACCCCTGCTGCTCACACCTCTTTTGAGGATTCACTTGGCTTTCTGGGCTGCTGGCACACACTGCTGTCTCCTGTTCAGCTTTTCTTCTATGAGAACTTATGAGTCCTTCTCTGTGGGCTGCTGCTCTCAGTGACTTCTCTCCCAGTCTGTACTCATATCCGGGCTTGCCCTGACACAGGTGCAGCACCTTGGACTTGTTGAGTTTCATGAGGTTCTCATGGGTCAGCTTCTCAAGCTTGCCCAGGTCCCCCCGGATGGCACCTCATTCAGCCTTCTATTGTGCCATTAGCATCACTCAGCTTTGTGCTATCTGCTCTCAGTCCCACTGTCTCTGTCATTAAAAAAGATATTGAAGAGCCATCTGCACCTGGACACAGCCATTGGACAAAACTCTCTGGCTGTGTCCATCCAGCTAATTCTTTACCCAAACAGCCCACCCTTTAAAGCCATGTGTCTCAAATTTGGAGATAAGGATGTCATGTGGGACAACGTTGAAGAAGTCACAGAAGTCACACAAGTCCAGGTAGGTGAGATCAGTCTGTCTTCCCTTGTTGATCATTGCAGTCACTTCCTCACAGAAGGAATTGGTGGAGAAACAATTAGCTCTTAATATAGCCATGCTGGCTGTCCTGGATCACCTCTGCAAGGTTAGACTAGATAGGAATAGAATAATCTAAGTCTTTGTGCACAAAAGAGAGAACTTACGTTTCAGACTGAAATTCCTCTTCCTTTTCTGTCCGCAGATGTTAACTCCTCTTTGATATACATGAGATGACTTCTGTCAAGTTGGAAAATTTGGCTAATTTTACAGGAGCGAACCTGAGAGATAATAATGAATACTGCTGCTGGATTCCTACAGGTTTTTGGGTAATAAGAGAAAAATGTAAGCCATTTAACCAATAACTGTGACAAATATTATAAGTTTAATCTTCTATATTTTAAAAAGAGATGTAATGTGCTCAGCAGATCTTTTTTTAAATGCTTGAATATTAAAATTTTTTGCAATTACCCAAGGCTGGTTTTCAAGTGTTCTTCTGAAGTCAGACAATTCCTTTTCACTTTGCCTTACCCACCTTTCATTGGCTGGAGATGGACTCATCAGCTTTTCACAGCATGTACATGTTTCATTTCCACTACTACTTCACTAAATAACTGAAATGAAAGTGATGATAAATTAAAAATCTTATGCCCACAAATCCATTTCCTTGTAAAATCTTACAGTCAGAATATGGTTAAAAATACTAAATGAGTGATGACCACATGCTTTTTGCCCAGAATAAGGGTTTTAAGCATAAGTATATAGCATATGTACAATATAGTACGACATATAGTATATATATATAAATATATATATATATAAAAGTGGTCTCCCTATTGAATCTGGTTTGCTAAGAAAACAATTGTATTATTAAAAAATGAAAGCAGCATGTCTCTTTCCTTCTAATTATGTGAGAAAATATTAAAATGTGCATCCTCAAGTTTTGAGGAAAGAGGCATCAGGTGTTTTAAATGTGTATGAAATTATGCATATGCAGATAGATACTTACATAATTACATGACAAACTGTTCCAGGTATCAAAGTCATAAGTTTACTGATAAGAACAATCAGCTATCTTGGGATGACCAATGAACTAGCTTTTATTTCAGTGCACTTGAACAGATTTTTCAGCATTTTACTGCTACATAATTATTGAATTAAGTTTTGCTATTGTATAGCCTTACATTATATAGATAGGGATGGTGTTGATGTTCTAAAATGAATATTTACTTTCAAAATTCTCTTTAAAATGCCAAGGTATAACAATAAACAACTTAACCTGAAGCACATATTTTATTTTGCAGTTTGTAGAGAAGTATTGAATTTACTGGAGATATTTAGCAAAAGCTTTCTGAGGGAATGATCGTAAAAAAGCTTACTCCACTAATAGACAAAATTAAATGAAAATTAAATGAAAAAAGGATAATTTGCTTAGATTTCTTTTTTTTAAGGCACATGCCATGCTGCAGTGTTTACTAACATTGCTTCAGAGAGGTGTCATGGTTTATTAACCAAGTGACTGAAGACTAACTCATGAGATCTGTAATTGATGGATCTTGGATGACCTCAAGCAGCCACTGCACCTCTCCATACCTTATGTACTGACACCACACTGTGGAACAGCCAAACAGCCAAATCAGCATCCAAGAGCCTCTCTTGGCTCAGCAGCTTCATGGCAATTTTTCTGGGTAATGCTCACACCATGCAAAGATCCCTTTCCCATCACAGCATCTCTTCCTGAAGGAAGCTTGCCTGGACTCTTACAGCAGTAGGATTGTGCTGTAGCTCCCTCTCTGTACCCAGTCCTTGAGTGTCAGCCTCCAAAGAAAGGAGAAAGCTCAGTGGTGTTCTGAGCCAGAGCACCTCCATTTGGAGTGAGCAGTTGCAGTGGGAGACCCAAGAGGTATTAGTAGGGTTAATTAATAGGGTTATATTAATAGTGGTAATTCCAGAGCAGTAAATACAAAAAGCAGATGAAAATAGCTATATGCATCAATGGCTGTGTTCAGCTGGTTTCTGGTGTATAGTCTTCTTGTGCTTTTGGGAAAATAGAATCATAAAAACATAGATAGAATTATTAAGTTTGGAAAAACCTCCATGATTATAAAGTACAACCCTTGACCATTCACTCACTTGTCAACCAAACCATGGCACCGAATGCCACATCCAGTCATTTGTTGAACATTTTCAGGTGATTCCATCACCTCCCTGGACAGCTCATTCCAATGCTAGATAACCCTTTCAGTGAAGTAATTCTTCCCAAAAAGACAGACCTTCTCCTTCATGAAAGTCTAGATACTACAGTGTGAGATATGTTGTTCAACATAAACAATTTTCAAGCAATTGAATAGCAAGATAATTCTCAAAATCTGTTTTAGAATAAAACAGGTGTGAACTTGAGGATAGCTTGAGTGGGAATTCATCTCACTGAAGGTCAAATATCTTCATCTATCTGCATCCCAGTCTACGGTTTGCTTTATATTCTATTTCAGGTTTCTTTTGTATGTTGTGATTAATTCTCACTGCAGACCTTAAAGGTGGATAGTTTCATACTAGATTGATGCAATTTCTAATGTCAATTCCCTGAACATGGGTGTTGTGCTCTATCCCATCAGTGTGAATGCTCTCTTGGTTTGTAGAAATTTTCTTGATTGAAGGCACATGAATCTGTGGTTCAAAATATAGTTTAGGGTTCTTAAAACTTAGAATGACAATTAGGAGCATCAGACTGTTTTAATCCGTCTCTTTAACACACCAAATAATTTCAGTTAAAGATAAGATATCTCTTTTTAGAAGTTAAAAGAATAATTTTAGTGTAAGAGTGAATTTAGAGGATGCACAGCTTGCAGATACAGCTGCTAAGGTAGAAGACTGAGTAAGATGTACATGAAACCATAACACATATGAGATTCTCTGCATGGTTAAACCCGAAACAGAAATCATAAACCAAAGTGATTTTTCTTATCACATTCATCCTAACATTTTTCTAAAAGCTTTACCTCACAAAACAACCCCCACTGAATCCATTCCCACCACTCCAGCTTTTTTATTAAAGAACACAGTAATTAAGAAGAAGACAACAAAAGTTAAAAAAAACCCGCAGTGGATCCAAATCGTTTTGGAATGCATCAAAATATGTTTCCTAATTACATTTACCTGCAGTCTTCCCTGTTTGGGTTTGTTTTTTATTTTTGTGTTCTCCTCATGGGTCCAAACCTGCTGGATGTATTAAAATCCAAGGTAAGAATGCACAGCTTTTTATATTCCTCTTTGTTCTTCTAATATCATAAAAACTTGTAAATCCAAACGAACATTAAGGAGACAGATTGATAATATAATTAATTATACACAAAGCTTCAATTAAGTTAGACTAACTGTGTTCAGATGTAAATTATGTCATAAGGGTGCCCATGGGAGCTGTGCTAACACATAGAGCAAGAGAATTTGATCTTTGGAATAGAGCTATTTTATCTCTATGTTTATGAGGATTTAAACATATTTTACACGAAGCACACTGTTGCTACAACCCTAGGTGGTTTTCTGGTGGGTGTTTCTTGCCCAAGATATTTCCCACCACATTATTTAAAAACTGTTGACTGACTGTGGTGGGTTGACCCTGGCTGGATGCCGGAAGCCCACAAAAGTCACTCTATCAGTCCCCACGTGAATTGTACAGGGCAGAAAAAAAAATGCATCAAAAAACCCCATGGCTCAAGATAAGGACAAGGAGAGATCACTCAGCAATTAATTAATTACTTATTTAGGATGAGAGGTAGAGATAGATAACCTATAATAAAACACTGGATATATTCAAGCTTTAGAAAATGAGTTTTATTTTATTACTAAGTTAAATCAAGACTTATATGCAGAGAAATAGAAAATATACACACAAAAGCATAACGAATATTGAAGAGGTGATAAAAGCAGTTTTATGGCTTAAGTACAATATTAAATATTCAAGATCAGCAGGCATCTACTATATAAAATTCTCTTTCACATGTATGATTATTTACCTAAAATACAAAGATGCAAAGATTAAATTCAAATGTAGTAGTTTGAGTGTTTGTTGAAATCATCTACTCCTTTTTCTGCTACTGTGAGATAGGATTGGGAGAAAAGCAAAGCAGGTTCAAACTTAAGAGGTATAACAACAGGTTTATTAACACACACTAAAAGAAGAAAATGAGAATCGAAATTAAACCTTCAAAACACTTCTCCCGCCCCCCACACAAACTGTTCACTTTCCCACTAACAACATAAAGAGAAAAAACCCTGTGATTTTCAGTCAGTTTCACCACTTTAAGATAGTGTTTCATCAGTTTAGAGGGAGAGGAGTTTCTCTCAGAACTCCCATGGAGACATGGCCACAAGAAACAGTTCTCTGGTGGCTCCCAGGGAATCTTCAGCTGCCCGGGGGAATTCTGCAAACTGTGAAGCTCCTCCCGTTTAGCAGCTTTCCCGTCAGCTGTGCTCATAGGCATATCAACTTATTTAGGGTACTGCTTAAGGGTGACTATTTTAGTATAAAACAAAGGTTCTCTTCATCTATCTCCAAAATCATCTTCATCTCAAGAAACAGACATTTTCTTTTCCCTGGGAGCAGAGGACTCTCTTTATCTTCCTCTGTTCAAAATTCTTCATTAGGTCACAGCTATATCAGTCCGTGGCTATGACTAGAACTTTGCATCCCCCAAAAAAGCATTCTGTAAGTTACAAGGCTATTTTAGTCCTTTAGTTATGAAATGAATGGGCAAGGAGACCAGCTCCTTTTTAATGCCTTTATTAAGATCAGCTCTAGGTGGGGGCTCAAGGCATTGTGCACACCACAAACACAGGGGAGGAGGTGTTCAGCTTTGCCGCAGGGCAGAGCTGGGGCTTCCTCCTCATAAGAGTGAAGAACCTGTTGGGCTCGTGGTCTAGGAGTGTCTGTCTGGTTGAGTGCTGTTTAAGTTATGGTGATGAGGTGTGTTATGTGTAATGTCTGTATAAAATAATTCGTGCTTGGGAATTAAGAAATACAAAATTGAGAACTCGCAATCAGCTACCAGGGAACACTCATTTGCAACTGTAAGGGGACGGGCAGCTCCGAGGAGGAACCACGAATTTACAACAGAAAAAGAGATGCAGAGATGGGCAATCCTAAGACAAGATGCCCAAGCTCATCAGAACTGTGCATCCCAATATCGGCTTCTCGGGAATCTCATCAATCCCTCGCCCCTGCCCGGAAAGCCATCCCAGAGAATTCCCAAAAGAAGACACATGAATATGCGATCTGAGCAGAAGTGGACAGAGAAACCCTACCTCAGGGAGAATAAACTGTATATAAACTACACCTTTGGTGGCAGGATTTGTGGGACTAGTGCAATAGAGGCCAGTCCAAGGTTCACCCAGCTCCAATCCCGGGATTGGAGTTGTCCTTTTTATTGTGTTTTATTCCGAGTTCGCTGTTACCCGAAATAAATTTTATTTTTTATTTTTTCAATCTGATTGTTTCGTTTAAGACAGGTAGAACCCAGCTCTGGTTGGTTTGAGGTTCTCTATGGTTCTGCTGACCCAGAGTGATTATTCTTAGTCCTTCATTTGGGGTTGGCTCATTGTTTTTAGGGGTTTTATGTCCGAATAGTTTCCCAGGAGCACTTGAGGCCCCCTCGTTTGCATGTTGGGTGGTGTCATCAGTTGCCATGGAGAACAGCAGGGGCAATACTCCAGGGGTAAGATACAGTTTCAAAGGGGTCTGAGATAAGTATCATTTAACAGAGATGACATTTAGGAAAGGCATTTGCAATTACAATCACAATAGGTCTGAGATAAACGGTATTTAACAGGGACAGCTTTACAACAGGCAAGTTAATCGGTAATCAGTAACTAAAAAGGCATTTTACAGTAATAGCACTCAGGAACTTTGTATTTTATTTCTTACAGTTACAAGGATAATTTAGATATTTAGGGTGGGCCTGGCCCGGTCAAGGCCTGGAGCTGCTCCTAGAGGGCCAACCCCCCCTCCCCCGGGGGACTTCTCCCTTGGGATCTTCCCAGGATGACTCTGATTTTCAACCCTGTGTGTTCACAGAAATGTATCACCTTTCTGATGGCTATATTAGCTGTCAATTTTCATGCCTAGTCACTGTTTGGTTTTGCTATAATCTTCTTGAAAAAATCACTTCTTTCCCAAACTACCACAACCAAAAAAGCAGGATAAAAATTATTTCTCAAAAGAAAAATTAGTGCATTTATCTGAAATATAGAATCATAAAGTAATCTGGCTTAAAAGGGATTTTAAAGATCAGCTTGTTCTAGCATTTTGCCATGGGCAGGGGCACTTTCCACTAGACCAAGTTATTCAAGGCCTCATCCAACCTGGCTTTGAACACTGATGGAACAAAAAACACACATTCACAAAAACATCTCTCTGAATCAAATAGGAATGTCTAAGCTGGAATGGAAAATACAGCACACAGAAAGAGTGGAGACATACACACTCTTCATTGCAAGTCAGAGCTATGTTTTTCTAGAGATCAGAGAGAAATTGAAGAACTAAGGGAAGAACTAAGAATCCAGTTTAGGTTCTGAAACCAGAAAAACAAATCAAAATATACCATTGAAGTAAAAAGAAACCAAAAAATTTCCTCTGATACAATTCTGAATAAAAACATATTTTTTAAATTAAAATGTATAGGATTTTTTTTTTAGTTTATTTTGTTGAATAAATCTCAAATTAATGTGAGAAATGTATTTTGTGGAAAAACCAACAAAACACACATGTTCGAAACCCTGAAGCTCAAACAAGAACAATCAAAAATAATATTTACATTTATAGAAGGACATTTAAATGAAAAATTCGGACAAAATTTCAGAAGTTTGAACAATCTTTGAAAATTAATCAACCCTACCCCGATGTATGTTCTTAGAAATCATAATTTTCAAAGGAATTTTTTTTTCCCTTCCATAGTTTTCTACGGTTGGGTCTCTAGTGCAAGAAAGCCAGGAACTATGATTTTACAAAAGACTCAAACACTACTGGACATATATCCCCTCTTATCAGAGTTCTGGACACTGTGGGAGTGCACCGGTATGCAGAATAATTTGAGTATGCTAGTTCTCAGAATTATTTAAAACAGTAAATTAAAAAAAGATATTTAATTTTATGTAAACAAGATGTTGCTCAAGTTCTGATTTAGGTACACTTTTAGGAAACAGAAGCAATTTCTCTTGTTGTTTGTTCCATGGTAGCCTTGGCAAGGTTTGATAAGAAAGGCAGCCCAGTGTATTGTCTGCAATGTGTTTTAAATAGAATTGAAAGTAAAACCAGTAGCAGAAAAAACACAAAGAACTGTAAGAAGACACAAACATAGTAAATCCGCTATCCAAGTAGATGGAATAATTTAGATTAAAAAAAAATAAAATAGTGGAGAGGTTGGAGAAAAAAAAATGCAGAATATTTTCTTACTGGTCAAAAAGAGACTGCAGAGGATTCTAATTTAATAATTTGTATCTCATGCTTAAATAATCCTTCAGAAGACTCTGTGATTACTTTCTCTTACAAAAGAAAAATACCAAGCAGCTGTTCCAGATTTATTTTAGGCTGGCCAGGATTGCTGTCTCAACATTGCAGAAATTTTGAGGAACTCTAAATAATAATCAAGATACAAGGTACAAGAAGCACCATAATAACAGACAAAAGGAAATAAGGTGTTGCAAACATGAAATACTGAAGAAATGCATGAGGTGACCCAAATATGCCAGCAAAGGCTTCCACGCTAGTTTTTCAAGAAGTGATAATTTTACACATGATGCATTTTACAGATATTCACAAAGTAACTGTGAAGATGTGCAGCCAGCATTACATTGCCAACAACTTCCTCCTTTGGAAAGTAAGCTGTGGCAGGTGAGATCCGTATTTACTTTTTCTAAACTTCCTTTTATCACCAGAACAGACTTGTCAGCTCACTTGGAAGAAGAGCTAGAAATCTTCCTCAAAAATCACCTATTACTGCTGTAATTCCTAACCACTGATGATAAAGTAGAAGCACTATTTTCTTCCAATGGCGTAGAATGTGGCTTGTCCACAGGCTCAATAGTCCATTATTACAGTTTGCATGGCTTGAAGGTCATCTCTAAGAACGGGGAGAGATGACAGATGCTTAAAAAATTTCATAAAGTTTCTACCAAATGTAAAAAGTTGCATAACACTTGAAGCCTGAATATTTCTATAGCATAATTTACAAATGACTGAGTCTCTGTAGGAATTTCTTGGGATGTTTTCTGGTACAGGTGATCCAGAAGCTGGAGATGCTTTCCCAGGCTGTATAAAAAAACATTTGGATACTGTGTCCTGGACAGCAGCATGCCAAAATAATATTGCTCAAAAAGTGAATTGTTCATGGTAAAAATAGAAGATATCACACAAGAGCAAAAGTGTCTCATTCCTGGCAGTGTTCAAGACCAGGTTGGATGGGGCTCTGAGCAACCTTGTCTAGTGGAAGGTGTCCCTGCCCATGTCAGGGGGATTGCAGATGCTTTTTAATGTCCTTTCCAAGTCAAATCATTCTATGATATGATGATTCTATGAAAAAATTAATGCTCATAAACAGAAATTGGCTTAGGACACAGCATTCATCTGTTCATTGAGGAAAAAAAGAGTCCAATACCGTTGTTTTGTTGTTTGTCTGATTGCTAATATTTTCTACAGATTCAACAAGACAATTGCCATGTGCAGGTTTTCTCATTTTCTACAGATGGAAGCATTACTATTCTGTAGGTTGCATGGTCTACAGTGAGAAATACAAAAACTCAAGCAGATAAAAAAGAACTTATACTTGAGCAGTTTATCTGAGAAGGTACCACCAAATTATCAGGAGGATTCAATGTGTACTGTCAAATCTGGAGCTGCTTAAACTCTGTAACTATGTTGCTTTATTAGCCATAGAGAAATAAAGTAAAAATAATAAATTTAAAAATTGGGAAAAAAAGCTAATAATATTTCAATTAAAAATAGAATTTTTTTATCAGAAAAAATATATGAAAGGAAAAGAATATGCTATGTGGTAATAGCATTCTGTCAGCTATCAAAAGAAACATTTGGAAGACTAAATATATAATTTTTAAAAGCAGACAAAGAAGAAAAAATAGTGGCTATGTTTTCAGAAGAAAGACTTGCTGAGGTTAGGAGTGGTAAACTTACAGCCAAATTAAACCTGTAGACAAACTGAGGGGTTTTTGTTAAAATTATTTATCTTTTCATTAGATTTACATAATGTTAAGCTATTCTTTGATACAGATTCAAAAAGAAGACATTTATTTCTGTGGCAAGAAAAGGTACAGGAAGGTGATTTTAACTGGATAAGATTCATTGGTGCAAACATTCCTGTACTTCAGTGAAGTAAAGGCATAAATCCTGACCTTTAAAGCAGTGAATTTTATGAAGTTGGAGTTCTAGGACTTTAAAAAATAATCTGCACCTAAAAATAGAAACCAACATCTATATATTTCTTAAAATATATTGATATTTCCTGAGGAAGTGAAATTGTAGAACTAGTGACACATAAAAACACTAGTTGAAATGAAATGAAAAATACTTGAAGATCATGGAATCATGGAATGGTTTGGGTAGAAAGGGACCTCAAACACCATCTCATTCCAATACCTGCCATGGGCAGGGACACCTTCCACTAGACCAGGGTGCTCAGAGCTCCATCCAATCTGGCCTGGAACACTTCCAGGGATGGGGCATTCACAGCTTCTCTGGAAACCTGTTGTAGTTCCTCAGTGCTCTCAGAGGGAAGAATTTATTCCTAATATCTAATCTAAACCTACTCTCTGTCAGTATGATACATATGAACTTTACATAAGAAAAGACATGATATGCGAAGTAAGTGTGACTAACCATTTTTTGCCTTTCAATGTTTTAACTAGACATATATTTGTTTATATGTATTAAGACCCCTTGTTTAGCTATTTTTATGTATTTCAAGAACTTCAAGCCTTTTCTGGTTTTGTAGGTGAAGGTCTCACTTAAAATTATTACTGTCAAATACTGTATCAGGCACATGCTAAGAGAAATGCTTAGGAGTGGGATGAAAGAAAAATATTGTCTTGATACATGACTATAAAGTTTACATACATGTTTTCTAAACTCTAGACAGTATTTAAAATGTCTGGACACTATCACTATCTATCAGTAAACATTTATAAAAAGATAACAAAAATAGCAAAACCGCACCCCGTAATTACCTGATTGGATAGACTGTAATATGTACTTTAATGGATCTATGAAAAACATTATATACATCTTAATACTCATGAATCTAAGTTTGTGACAAGTTTATAATTTGTTGTCTTGGTTTGAATAGACAGGTATTTCCCAAGGAAGATTGGAGTCTCTCGTGGAATGTAAGCCTCCCTTTTCTTTTTTTCAAATTATTATAAATTATAATTATTATAAATTATAAATTAAAATAAATTATAAAGTTGTAATGTCTGTGGGTTCCATTGCTGTACCAACTTTAAGGGTCTTTAAAGCACAATCAATCAGGTGAAAGTTAAATTTAGGAGAGGGTAAGTAATACTTAAATAATTTATAAGATTTAACATTAATTGCTTTTTATCTTGAAGACGATCAAAATATTAATTATGGGGGTGTTAATCAATGAATTAAACATTGTGAGGAATTTTCAGCACTTTATGCATCCACATTCTTCAGGTTCTGCCAGATCAAAATTAGTAACATGCAGAGTAACATCCAAAGTAGTAACATATTTATAGCACATCAAAACCTTTCTGGTAAAAATTGTGCATTCTCACAGGTCTCATTTCAAGGTGTCCTTATTACACAATGCCAAAACATACTCACTACCTTGTGTCTAAATATATTCCAATACCCCATATACACACATTTTGAGGTTTGTTGATCACTTAAAAAAAATCATAATAAAAACAATCCCTCTTTTTCCTCAAAAGCAGCTCATTCCTATTCACAAACTCCTTTTCCCAGCCCCAAATGTTCTTGCTTTCCCCATCAGGAAACCGATCCCTTTCTTTGTTCATGGAATGCAGCTTTAAAACTATAGACTAAAATATAATGTAATTTATATTACATGTAATGTAATTCAAAATGTAAAGTATAATAAATCATAGATTCTTTTTTTATGTTCAGAGAAAAGTGATTATCTCCTTTGAGCAGGGAAATTTATTACCTGTCTCTTAAATCAAGGCACAGCGATATAATTATGATTTAGTCCTGGAAGTGTTTAAAAATCCAGATATCTCTTTAAATAGAAAAAAAAAGGAAAAAAAAAAAAGAGAGAGAAAAAAATCGCCAAACGAGACAAACAAAAAACAAAATAAAGAAACAAAAAAGCCCCAAACCTACCCATTGAACCAACAAAAGCCCTGAAAGGTTTTGTTAGAAAATCCTTCTTGTCAGAAAGGAAAACAACTTCTTCTCATGTTGCATATTGACTGCAGTTGCTGAAATGAGAAGTGACTTTTTGGAGACCTGGATCAGCTCAAACAGAAAGCACAGAAGTATTTAATGATTTCAAATTAAACACCCTGCATCTCTGTCCCATGCCAATTAATTTCTACAGAGGGCACAAAGAATCACTTGCAGATGTTCTTGTATCTAAAAGTTTAGAGTTTTGGCTGTGGTTTTGTTGGGTCTGTTGTGTCCTTATATCCTCTCACTCCAATAAACTTTGATTTTTGACTGACTTCACTGTACTATCTGAAGTGAATTACAAATTAACCATATATCCAAGGAATTCAACCATAAATCCAGGAGGGTTTTACCTTAACTGTGAATTCTTTGCTTTCATAAAAAATCCATATAAAAATGGTGATGGCTATTAAAAATTAAGAGGTAGGAAAATAACTGTAGCAATAAATTGATTCAGGGACCCAAATGCTGTGCAAATTTCTCTCTGTTTGTTTGGTTTTTAAGTGTGGGGCTTTATTTCTTTTGTTCTCAGATGAGGAAAATGACCTACAAACAAATGCAGAACACTTAATATTTTGTCAAACACAGGCAATAAAGTACCATTGGAAATCAATTAAGATGTCTAGTTAATTGCAAAACAAGTTTTTACTGTGTGATAGACTACAAAGTTTATTCTAATATCCTGAAAGCTATAAAAATGTCATATTAACTTGGCTTCATAATTTCTTCATCTGTCCCAATATTCTTAAACTTCTTTCTATCAAAGAGAATATTTAAAGTTTTCTGTGCCTTGTGTGGCTTCTTGCTCCTATATATTGTCAGAATGAGGAGGAAATATGTGATGAGAATAGAAAAACTGCTTGTTATTCAGGTCTTATAAAAAGACTTGTAAGTGCTTACAGAGAAAACCATTTCTGTCATCTAATTTCTCTCAGAAATAATAACACTAAGAGCAGAAAAACACTCCATGACTGAAATGAGAAGGGAATGTGATTGAAAAGCAATCTATTTTAATGTAAACAAGAGGTAGAAATGAGATAATATTTTTTTTCTTTTTTTTTTTTTTCTGTTTAAGAGCTAGACTTATGGTCAAAACTAGTCATTAGGTTATCTCACAACTGGTCAAATAATTTTTTTTGGTCAAAGAGGAGAGGTACTCTTTTTAGTGTAGCAACCTACTGTAGGTGGAGCAAAATATCCTCAGCAGATACCACCCTGAGCACAGAAACTTCAATGACAAAGTGTAAACTTGTAGTGAAATTGAGAGGAAGTGACATTATCACATCAAGGTCTTTAGAGTAATTCATTTGGAGAGTGAAAATTCATGGTTTCTCTCCTGTCGGTTTGTTTGCCTCTCCTTGTTACTATTTGAAGTTTTTACTTATGAAAATGTGAAATGTTTGCTGATTTTTGTTATTTGTAAGAACCATATAATTTAGTATTTTGGAAAGAAAAAATTAAAAAACGAGAAAATTTTAGAAAGACACAAGCCTGCAGTCATTACTTTCTGTGGCATTTTTGATGGATGTACCTGTGAAGTACAAATTAAATCAAGCTTTACAAGAATCCAGGTATTCAAGTGTACTATTGCAAATTGAATTTAAAGTCCTGAGATATTTATCCAAAAGTCATCTGAAGGAATAACTATATGGTGGCCAGGCATCAGGACATTACATATCACCTGATATCTGAAGAAGACAGGGTTCTGGTGTTCCAGACTGACTGTCCAACCTGATAAAGAAATTAGTGCATCATTCTCTGTACTCACATGTGGTAGTGACTTTAAGGCCTACCTTTGTATGTGGCACAATCAAAAAAATTGAACCTCTAAAAGAGTTCATCAAGCTTTTATTTTCTAAAGGGTTTTTTCTTAAGCATACGGGTGGTTCAGTGCTTTGTTTCTAAAATTTTACACAGATTTTAAAAAAATATGCTGGATTTAAGGGACGTAACTTAACTGAAGACATACTTGAAAAGATTCATACTTCAAAAAAAATACATCAATATAACTATTAAGTTGTGGGACGGACAACTGAGCAAAAAGTTTTATGGAAGAGGCAGAGTGAAATGAAAATGCATTTGTAATCTCCTTCTATTAGATAGTTTTGAGCCTTTCTGCAGACACCTGAAAACAAGGAACATCTGGGAGTATTCCCAGTTGCAATCACAAGCACAACTGTAAACACTTCTAGGACAGCCTTCGTGACTGGCTACCAAGAAACAGCCACGTGTCTTTTAAAACCTTAGTTTGAAGTAGAACCATTAAGAAAGGATAATCAATTTACTAGGACATGATATTGAATATTCCTTCACATCCATTGATATGTAAAATGATATTTTAATGGCAGTTTGGACAGGAGACCTGCTTCAGTGCTACCTATGAAGATGGGAAGGACAAATCTGCAGCCAGGCAGAAAAACAGCAATTCTGATGTCTCTGTTTAGGAGTATAACTTAAACAGATAATTATAATGCTATAAAAAGAGATAAAAATTCAACAACAATGTCATCATTAAGAAAGGAGGAAGTGTAAGATTGACCTTAAAAGAACTGTTACAAAAATAAAACCAACCCAAAATTTGTGCTTATTGCTCTCTACTTGTCAGCCTGCTTGGAGCTCTGGTAGACTTGGTCAAGCTGAGAGTGCTAGAAGTTCTTCTGATTGTATTTCTTTTTTGTTTTCCTAGGCAATGAAGCATTTGAGCATATATGCAAAATATACAAATTTATATATTTATATATACAATTTTTATATATAATAACGTCTGTGTTGGATCAGAGCCACTGTGTACATTCATTTGTTGGATTAAAACCTAACTTTGCTTTTAATAGTACTGAGGTGACAAAACTCTAAGACATTAGGCAAAAAATAAGTGTACAGTCTTTGGAGAAAAATTTCTTCTTTTAAAAGAAATACATAGAAATACAGAAAGAAAAGTAATATTCTTTTCTTCTTAGCTCGTCATAAGTATTGTCATAAAAATATACCAAACACATGTTTTCACTTGCAAAATGAGATCTTTACTGGATTTCTAGAGTACTTTCAAACTGCCCAGTTTACTCATAAAACAATTTCAATACATCTTTCAATATATTCAGCATTATTGATTTCCACAAAATATTCTCTGTCAGATAGTCTGAGTTATAGCTGAATACCAATAGTGGAATTCTCCAGGGTCACAGAGATAAGCTGTACACACGAAATAGAAGAACAAATAATTGTGCCTCTTTCTTGGTAACTCCAGTAAAACCAACATCTTGAGACAGCCAAGCCAGCATTTATTTCATATGGGTTCAACTTCTGAATAAATTTAATTTTTCTTTTGTTTAGTTAGGGAGATTGGGGGTTTTTTCAGTTTTTTGTTCTTGTTAATTATTATAAATAACAACAGTGTAGTTGAAACTTCGAGCTAATCTGAGCTTGCTAATATTTCTACATAAGTTTTATTAGATTTTTCATGGAAATTACTTTTTTTTTTCTTCAGGTATAGCAATTTCAAATAGTGAAATACGTTATAGTAGAAGCACAAATATTACTTTTTCTACTCAGAGCAAGACGTCTTTGTTTTGAACTGCTGGAGTCAATGTTAGAGTCAATCCAAATATATTTAAATCATTGCAATAAAAGCTGTAAGGCCTGTGTTTACAATGTTTGAATTTGGTTGAGGTTCAGCAGGTAGTTTCATGATTCTGTGGTATTAAAAATACAGATAAAATATGTCAGAAGCCTCAGACTGGAAAAAAACCCCATGGTTGCTGGTTATGATAGGTGTCTAATTCTGTGGATCAGGTGAAAACAGCTTTAGAGATTAGAGAGGAGAAAAATAAAACCCATACAAACCATAGATTTAGAAATTAATAAAAAAGTCTAAACCACAAATTGAAGAAAATTACAGGTCTAAGCAAATTCTGATCTACATAAGGAGTCATCTACAAAGACAGAGCCATGCCAACCTCAGACCATGAGTGTCATATTTTTATCAAAATCCTGAGATGCCTGATGACTCATTGTAAACTCCTTCCAAGTCTTTTCCAGTTAATTGAAGAAAACTAGCTAGGTCAGTTCTAGGATCTGGAATAACAACATGGAATGAACATAACACCCAAAAATACTACAAAGTTAGTGAATAACAACATTAGGAGTGTTATGAAGATTTCAAGGGTGTAATAAAGCTTTTCAGAAATAAAGATGATGATGAGAAGATTTGGGCTTTGACAATCCAGTGCTAGCATCCTTTTACCTAGACTAGCAATAATAAAAGTTTTATAATTTGATTATCCTGTTAAAATATTAATCACACTAAAAACCAATTCCAGACAACACATAGAATTTATTATCTTTTTAGCTTATAAGATTTTTAGTGCAATTTTTGTCTTATTAATGTTTTCTTCATGTTCTTTTTATAACAATTTTCCCAAAGACTTTTTTACTGTATAACTGGAAAGATGATACTGATTTATCTTAGACTAATAAATATAATTCAGTTTTAGTGAGACATGAAGGTTTATCTATTAAATGTAACACACACACACAATTGAACAGGACCTTGCCCCTCATCTGTTTCCCCTTACAAACATCTTTTAAACAAAATATACCTGCATGGATGATGTCACACCAGGTATATCCATAAAGAGCATTCTGAGTGAGTTTTGCTTAATCCATCTGCTGCATACCTAGCATGCAGTTACAAACTTTTCTCTCTTGTGCTATATAAGAGTGGGAATGTTATTAATTTTAATACACCAAGCCAGCCTGAAGGAAAGAAACTATTCTTCTTCTAAAGAAAATAGATCATAGAATCCTGGGTTGGAAGGAACATTGTAGATGCAAATCCAACCCTTCTGCTGTGGCCAGGGATACTTTTCACTGGACCGGGTTGCTTAGAGCCCCATCCAACCTGGCCTTGAACACTTCCAGGGATGGGGCATCCAGAGCTTCTCTGGGAAACCTGTGCCAGGGCCTCACCACCCTCACAGGGAAGTACTTCTTTTTAATGTCTAATCTAAAGATATTCTGATTCTTTCCTGTCACTGCAGGCCCTTGTAAGTAGTCTCTGTCCATCTTTCCTGTGGGCTTCCTTTGAGCACCGGAAGGTCACAATTAGCTCACCCCAAAGCCGCCTCTGTTCCAATCTGAACAATCCCAGATCTCTCACAGCAGAGCTACTCCATCCCTCTGATCCCTTTGGTGCCTCCTCTGGCCTGGCTTCAGCAGGTCCCTGTCCTTGCTGTGCTGGGAGCCCAGAACTGGATGTGGCACAACAGGTTGGGAAGGATTCCTTTATGTGTCTACCTGCACATTCACACACATGAACATGTCTAGATTCACATTCTTCTAGGCATTTCCCAATTGGGAAAAAAAAATAATAATAAAAAAAAATAATAATAATAAAAAAAAATCCTACTATGCTTTCAATTGCTTATAGGTCTGTCACATTGCTTCAACAAGCTTAATATTGTCTTTATTGACTTTTTCTTCCAGTAGTCCTTTTTTCTAATAAGATAGTTCTTTTCAGATTATTTTTCATCACATTTTAAAAAATAGCCTGATGAGATAAGTCAGAATTGTTGGAGATGCAGCTGAACATATATGCCACATATGTCACCATTAGACACACACACACATAGATATATATATATATGATTTTTCATGTAATTCTTATTTAGTTTTACTGGAAAGAAAGCACAGCCTATAACAAAATGGATCTGTCATGTGAAGGATGAAGAGAGGTACATGATCTGACATCTACAACAACACAATGGAAAGGTCAATGACTTCTTTTCAAACTCATCTTGAATACTATTAACCTTACAAAGAAATTATATTCTTCCCATTGTAAATTTTAGTTCTGTTCCTCTAAGTTCTCTACAAGCTCTGCTCATGCAACGACTTTGCTCATAGACCTGGGCTACAAATCCTTGTGAGGAAAACGAAAGTGCAGGTTTCAAGGTCTGTTTCATCTGAGTTGTTTCCTTTTTTGTGGTTTTGTTGTTTTGTTTTGGTTTTTTACTTTTCTAAAAATGCTCTTCAACCTTCCTGTCATCACTAATATTCTTACTAGTATTGTAATTCATCTCCTGCTAATTTTTCTCTTTCAGGCACACTCCATTAGCTCGTTCTTCTGAAGCTTGATAAACCTTTCCCTGTGCCAAACTGCTAGCTCTTTTAAGACTTATTTTCATACAAAAATAATACCAATATAATTATGTGGATCTAGCTAACACACTACAGTTCCTTCAAATGGGCACAGCTGTTCTGTTATACATTTAAGCCAACAGAGATGTTTCTTTAGGCACTGCTATGTGACAAATTCTATGCATAATTTCATGTTACTGGTTTTACTGGAAAATGAACAGTTTCTGTAGAAAATTGTACCCTTAACCAATTTAATGATGCCAGGATGAAATCTAATAATAGACAGCTATTTCTTTGGCTTCAATCCTGCACTAAACAAACGATCAAGCTCTATATTTGATTACACAAAGGAGTATATCCATAAAAATTAAATTATTAGCATCATGGGGAAAAGTATTCTCATCAAAGGGAGTGAGTGGACCCAGCCTTCTGCTATTATGAAAGGTAATCTTTCCATAGCAGTGTACAGAGAAGTTTAATTTTATACCACCGAAGTGCTAAATGACAGTGTTTAGCATCTTATTACAGCAAAATGAACATGATTAATACTTTTGTGCAGGAAAGAGACCATGCTTGGATCACACTTCACACTGAGTAATGATTGTGAGGCAGAATTTCCTTATGTGTTACATGGGAGTCTTGGTAGCTAAAGCCATGATTCCACTGAGGACAATCAGGGAAGCCTCTCTGCCTCCCATGTGGGCCAGTGTTGCTTTTTAATAACAAAAAAAAAAAAAAAAAAAAAAAAAAAAAAAAAAAAAAAAAAAAAAAAAAAAAAAAAAAAAAAAAAAAAAAAAAAACCTTGATTTTTTTTCTTTAAGGTCTATATCTGCACAGTGAAGATATATTTTTTGTACAATGTTTTAACATGTTTTCTTCTAAAAAAATGCTTAATTCCAATAATATTAAGATTTCAGTACATATTTTGATGTGTTCAGCTTTCAGACTTATTAGACGATTCGTTTACGCTGCAAATTAATTGTTTCATTCATTACAGATGATAATGTGTTTATAACAGAATCTCTAGAGGAACTAGAATGCTTGGAAGGATTACTCATTAGATATATTTATATAAAATAAATACTAAAATTATTCTGTGTTCTATTATAGATCCTAGTAGCATAATGTTTTTCTGAGGCATTTAAAACAAATGAAGATAAAAAATATCAGGAATTAAGTTTTAAAGGATATCAGTTGACATTCTGAAGCATATTAAAGCATTACATTATATCCCTCTGCTATGGTTTACTAGAGAAAACAGATAAATATTACAAAAATATTCACATAACACAGTTGTTAGCAAGAACTTAGTAGTAAAGAACAATTTGTCTTCCTGAATGGGTTTAATTGCGAGCCATGAACATAACTCATGAGTGGTAAAGAACAATGAAATGCTTTTATTTTTCTAATGCTTTTGAAAGATTTCATTTTGCAACTTCTACTTATTGTTAAGTACTTTTAAGAATACAGTAAAATAAGGAAAACTTGAATCTATTAGGATTGGAACTAATATAAATTAACTAGATTAAAAGCCCAAATAATTAAAATTCAAATAGCAGGCCAGTTATACTGTGAGTTCACAAATCCCAGACACAGAGCAGAGGACCTTGGGACCTGTGTCTTTTAGTGAAAAACTATCCTTGTAATTTTAAATCCTTTATAGAATCATTATCCAGGAAATCAGCAGGGTTTCTTGATAGGACTTGGATTACAAGCTAAGGGTTTGTAAAAGTCTTCCCTGAGCAATCTGAAGACAGAGTCTTAATCTTTTTAGTTTAGGCAAGAAAATCAACTGCCCATCAAATTTTACGGTGCTTTTATCTTAATTTATTTTACTTCCCCAAAGCATGAAATTAAAAAGGAACAAATAAAACTCAGCTTCTATCTTGTATATGGGAATTTTATTTTTTTTCTGTACTTTTTGTAGTAACATAAAGAGCAGTAAATAGTCATGGAAACAGTCATGGACTTATTTTATCTTGTCATCAGCAAGTGGTGACAACGATTTCCAGAAGGATGGTAAGAGATGTTCTTAATGCAGGTGTGGATCAAGGCAGTGCACATACTGCACTACACATATGTTCCCATAGCAGTGCACCCCATGATATGGAAATATTTGGAATGATAAACTCATCTGCAGAATTTTATATCTAATGGGATCTAGTTCTGTTCCTGAACAGAGTAGCAGCAATTTTGAATTGAGAAACATGTAAATGTGTTTTGCCATTCTTCCTTGCAGGGAGATATATAGCAAACACAGCACAGCCTTTGCTTATTCCAAAAGAAAAACGTGGGTAAGGGTTGCTACTATTTTTCACCTGTTGATAAAGAATGTTTATTGTCTTCATATTCTACCATTATTGTGGGTTATTTATTTCTCACACATATAAAACTCTTGAAGGCCAACTGAAATGCAAACTAGTCAGTAAGGGCTCATGATTCATATCACATAGCAGTGTTTTCAAACTTTGTATGAGTTTGCAAGCTTGCAGTAAAATCCAAGAGCTGAGGGTTCATCCATCACCTGTTTAATTGCTGTAACAAACACTGAAGCAGAAAGACGAAGAAAGTGAAGGGAGGGAGTATATCATCAACATAAACTGCAATCAGGCTCTTCATCTGTTATCTTTATCTAATACAGTGCCATCCATTCCTCTCTTCAGGAACAGACTGGGGAAAGGAAAAATCCATGAATGTTGTAAAGATTTTTCCCATATATATACTCCTGAAATTTTTAAATTTGATACTTTTACAAGGCCCCACCTGCAATGCTGCATTCAGCACAGCAAGGACAGGGACCTGCTGGAGCCAGGCCAGAGGAGGCACCAAGGGGATCAAAGGGATGAAGCAGCTCTGCTCTGAGGAAAGGCTGAGAGAACTGGGATTGTTCAGGCTGGGAAAGAAAAGGATCTGAAGGGATCCTGGAGGCCTGAAGGGAGCCCGCAGGAAAGACGGAGGGAGACTATTTACAAGGGTCTGGAGTGACAAGACAAGGGGGAATGGGTTCAGACTGACAGAGAGTGGGTTTGTATCAGAGATTAGGAAGAAATTCTTTCCTGTGAGGCTGTTGAGGCCCTGGCACAGCTTTCCCAGAGAAGTCGAGGATGTCCCATCCCTGGAAGTGTTCAAGGCCAGGTTGGATGGGTCTCTGAGCAACCTGGTCTGGTGGAAGGTGTCCCTGCCCATGGCAGCATGTTTGGAACAAAATAGTCTTTAAGACTCCTTCCAACCCAAACCAGCCTGTGATTCTATGAAGCACAGAATTTTATAACTGCTCTGTTTTGCTTGCAATATTTCTTTTCCTTTAGAAACGTGTAGGAGAAGGATGTTAAAAGAACGATGCTTGCAAGCACATCACACATTTTTAATGATTACTTAAGGAATTGGTGTGAAATAATTAAGATGATGGACATGAACAAAAGATCATAGTAAGTACTGACTCGCCTCAAAGGTTGGCTACTTGCTAGGAAGGATAGTTTGCATTATTTTTGTGTTTTCTGAGTTTTCCCAAGGGGATTAACAGAAAGAAATTTCTGCATGGAATTTCAAACATTCAGAAGTACCTAAGGAACTCCAGGGAATTTTCAATTAGTTTTCATCATAGTTGTATCTCTGGAGAACTGTGTGCAAACATAAAGTGCTGGAAACCACCCACACCATTTTGCATTGTTCTGTTCGTTTGTGAGAAGAAAAAAATGTGTTTGGCAGCATAGGAAGCTTGAAGGTCACTAAAAGCAAACAACAACAACCAGAAAAAATAAACAACACTCATTTAATTAAAAGAGTAGACAAGTCCAAAAACATTACTTCTCAAATAAATACTACCTTCAAGAAACTTCTGTCTGACTTCCATTATATAAGTGTATTCCTTAAATGAAATAGAAAATACTGGATTTGAGAACAGACAGATATCATTTTTGAATCACTAGGACTTTCATCTTTGAAATTTAACACTCCAGGTTTTCTGAGAGAAAGAATAGTCCTTGAGATAGCAATCATAATTCATGCTGCTGTAATTAAGTTGACACTGAAGGTTTTCTGTAATGTTTTTATCCTCAAATCATGTCATGGAAATTCAGTTACTAATTGCCATTATTTAAATATGAATTAGGCACAAAGGCTTTCAAATACTGATGGAAATTCCAAATTAAACAAAGCTTGTATCTTTTATGTGTGCTATAAACCACAAGTCTATAAAACTAGAAGTGATATAAAACAAGAAGTCTATTTTAAAAAGTTGACAATCCATCAATAGAGCTATTGATTTCTAAATTTTCTAGGAGGTAATTTCCACAGCTGGGGAAACTGAAAGTTTTTGGATGAATTCCCTTTTTTCTACTTCATTTTCTACTTTATTTCATATATGAACACTCTTTATTTAAAACAACAACAACAACAACAAATCTGTCCACTAATCCACTTCTCCTTAGACTAGCTGCTTTGTATAAAACTTCCAAAAAATCCTGGACATTTATATCAAATAGGATTTTAACTATCTGCTTATGGTTAGATGTTTTTTATGGTTTTGAAGTTTATTACTGAGAACGTAACAAAATGTTTCAATCTTCTATATTGTATGACATAAAACTATAAGATAAAAGTTTTCCTTAACTGCTTTTATGTGAACCAATCAAGATCTTTCTTTTCAGAAATAGACTCTTTCAGTTTTGAAAATATGTATTCAGAACAATAGAAGTGGGCAACTCTGATAGAGCCAGGACTGACATAAAGATGAGATTTAATTCTAAATATTACCACTTTTTGGTAGGGATGTAACTGCAATATAACTGTAATAAAAAGGCTGCTAATATTATAGAATGGAAGGAACCAAGTGAAAATTTGTTCATTCTTTTCCTGATTCCTCTTTGGAAATATAAATGTGATTTTTTTTTTTTCGTTCTTTGAAGAAGACAGATTGCCTAGCTACCTGCTTATGGCACTTTCTTGTTTGGTCTTATATGGGAAAAAATAAATAGAATAAATTAAAATAAATTCTAAGTTAGTATCTCCAGATTCTTTCTCTTCCTCTGTGCACCCAAAGTTTTTTTGTTCACTGGGATCATTTCTCCTTTACGATACTACCAGGGAAGTGTTCTCATCTCAAGAAAGAAGATAACTGGCCATGAGAAGGGGTTTTTTATCAGCTCCAACACTTGGAGCATCTCTCTCCCTCCTCATTCCACCTTTTTACTGTTACAGTTTACATGGCACCACTCTCTTCCAGTTCTCTTATGTTTAATTACACAGGCACACAGACATTAAGGACATGGCATCTCAATAGTATCTGTTTAGAATGAGGTGAACCTCCAAACCTCCAAGAACTGGTCCTCAGTTAATATCAAAATTGCAGGCAGATTTTATATTCTGGGAAGTCAGAAAAATCATACCTGTTCACTGGTGGAGAGCTTTTTCAGCATCATAAAAACTATGCATATGTATGTTTGCATTTTAATAAGCTTCTATATGTGGTATATGCAGTATAGGTGTGTGCAAATAACAGGTCAAGGAGAATACAGGGCAACACATGCTGCCACTAAAACATAATACTCATCCTTTCTCACATTCTTCAGCAGAGAATACAAACTTTCTTTTGCATGGCTATTCAAAATTAAAAAAAAAATCCCTTTTTCTCGCTTCACTTAAAAAGATTTTTTTCTTAATTTTAATTTTCCCCTTAGATTTGTACTTTAGATAAGTGTTCAAGCTTGCAACATCAGCTTTACAAAGCATTATCACATGAAAAAAAAGAAATTTGGAGAATTGAAACCCTTGATTGTTATGTAATAAGTGTATTAATATCTTGAATGTTTATTTTGTAATGTAACAGTAAAAAGCCACCTCCGTGGTCCCCCCACCTGGGGGAGGGGGGGGAGGCAGTGAAGAGGGGGGCTGCCTGGTCGCTTAGAAGCCCCCCCGCAGGCCTCCTCCCTCCGACCCCAAAGTGAACTGCCTGCCGCCTTAAGAAAGAGAGAGAGCCTGCACCCCCCCAGACCCTGGACCACCTTAAAACAGACCCCGGGAGCGGGCTCGCCCGCTCCCTCCAAAGAAGCCTGTCCGCACGGTCCCGTGCCTCCTCCGCGCCCAACCCACCACAGCCGGGGGGCCAG
>VWZU01018812.1:139231-168284 GCA_013397095.1 Sterrhoptilus dennistouni
AATATTTAACTGTCAGAGGTAATAATTTATAAGCCAGGGTTGTAGAGATTTTGCTGATAGATCTGAGGAGCATGTTAATGGAGCAGAATGAAGACAGATAGCTCCATTCTAATGCCATCAAGCAGGCAGCTGCCTCATGAAATGCATCTCTGCCAGTGCCCATCAATCTCACCCTGCTGGTCGCCTGGATTAGACACAGAAAAAGTACTCCTGTGAATCTTTAAAACGCTATTTCTCTCTTTTGGGAAGTTGTTTAACGCTGTTTACATTTTATGGATTTGGCTGGACTTCGATGCAGACAGGAGCCTGAAGATCTACCCTTATAAAATCCTGTGAAAATAGACAGAAACATAAATTGCATCTTTAATGGTTTACCCACTTGAGCTTGCCCTGCTTTACAATGTGTGCTATTATATTGGTTTTGAATAAGATGTGGAAATTTATTATTATTTATTATTGAGTAAGAGCAATGTAACAATTTGATAAGGTTTAGATATAAATATGCAAATTTGAACTTTATGTGGCCATGTTCCTCCCATTGCTACAAACACTCTGTCATTTGGAAATGTTTAAAACTCAGTGGCTTTATTAAAAATACACTATGTCAGTTAATTTGAAATTGCTTTTCATTTCAGTGATTTCTCCTTTATTTGTAGCAGTGAGGCTTCATCAAGCTGCTTGCAAAGAGCTAAGTCCAGCTCTCTTATTTATAACTATGCTGAACTCAGCAGTGTGGTACTGATTGCCATTAAACATGGTGACTCCTCAGTCACAAAAATAAGTAATTTCGCGATCTTAATAGAAAAGAGGGGTCTTGCAGCCTAGGCGCTTTAAATAACATTCATGGATTTTTACACAATTTGGGAAAAAATGAGGGGTTTTTTTTACTTATATGTAAATATTTTAAAATATGTGGATCTATTTCTTCTAGTGTCTTTTATCTGCATCACTTCCAGCTTTTGGACATGTTTGTACAAGTGAAGCTTTCTCTGGATGAATCTTGTCTAACAGACAAGGAGATGTACTAGCAAACTTGTGAGCCCGGGCTAACCTAAAATTTCATAATCTTGTAAAACTACTGCTCACTAATAGAAATGATGCCTTGAGCATTACAGGTCAGTTGTTTTTCTTAATTCACAAAGGACTCTATAAGGTCACAAAGGTATAAGTGTCTTCCTCCTGATTGGTTTTTTAAAAAACCTATATTTACACAACCAATTTACACTCTCAAATTCTTGAAAATTATGAAAGTTTTGTATGATAAATCCCTCCAATTTTCTTCATTCTGAAGACAGCATTAGAGCTTGGATTCTCCAAGCCAAAATGCTGGAAACAATGATTTTGGTAATGTCCATGTTGAAATTTAAGTGAAAATAAAACTGTCTTGATCTGGACTGTGTTGTACTAAACTATGGTCATCTGAAAGTCAGCAAAATAACTAATGATCTTTTCGAAATTGCACATTGTGTTTAAGTGCTCACAGAATACTCCCTTTCTTCAAAAAGTACCGAGAACAACTTTATTCTTCAGTAAAAAGATACAGAGTCGTCTTTATTGCAGATAATTTTGATGTTCAGTTGTCACTAACTGCAAGAAAGCTGCATGAAGTATTTTATTTCTTTTGCTTTAAAAGGCCATGAAGAAGACATCAGTAATCAGTTATGGAGATAGGAAGACAGGAAATCCTGCCTGTCTTCTGGACATAGTTAACATGTGAGATAGGCAAGGAGCTGTGATGATTGATTCTGTGCCAAGTTCAGAGTTTGATTTTCAAAAAACTATTCGTAATGTTCAATTTAGTGGTCATTCTGAAACAGTCTAACCCCAAGTTCAGTCAGCCTCAGCAATTTTTTTCCTGCTTCTCTGAGGAGCTCGATTTACTTTTTCTGTGTTCTTTTTTTGTTTTGGTTTGGTTTTTATTTTGTTTTTTTCCTGCTCTGATGCTATGCATCACAGAGATCTAGATGTATGTATTTGTAATGTCATGAGTTAATATCATGGGCATATTTTCCAACTTGATGTGTGAGATGAAGTGTTTGATGACTTCCTCATCCACCTCCATTTTGCTGTAGCTTAAAATGGTGACTGTCATTTCAGTCTGAAATCCCAGCTTATGTCTAGAGAAATGTGGTGAGATCACACATGCGGTGGTGTGATTGCCATAATAAGAAGACTTGATACAGAAAAAAAATGAATGGTGGTGCAGAAAATAAAAAAAGGAGATGCAACTTGCCAGTCAGAACAAAAGCTCCTTGGAGAAAATTAGGGAGAAAAAAAAAGGGGGATGGGGGGGAGCAGTAAGAAACCAGCAATGCAGGAATCTGAAAATACCATCAGTGTGATGATTACACCAGGAGCACCAACAGAAACAAGTCCTGCAGAGACAGAAGTCTGGTCAGCCTTGCTGTGTGCTAAGCTACCTGTAATATTATCTGTAATGTCACTTGTTCACAGAATTCTAAAAATAAACTGATTTCTAAAAATAACAATTTAAAGGGAACTGAATTTACTCAGTCTACACTGTCAGAATCCTTTTCAACCTGTGAGTGTCAAAAGTACTGCTTGGGAAGGTGATACATCACTTGGCTTACAAAAATATAAATTATGGGGTTGTGCATTTTTAATTTTCTTTCCAAATGCTGCAAGGTCCCTATTAGCATATCCTATGTTTAGTTTAATATTAAGAAGGTGAGCAGAACCAGCAATGAAATGAAACTGGAATATTTTATCTAGGGAAGGATAACTCGCGTTCAGGTATGGAAACAGAGGGGAAATTAATTAAGACAGGGGATCTGCATAATTTATATTAGAGAAGATGACTATCAAGAGATTGGATTGCTGTTCCTAAAGACACTCCTTCAGGTATTGAAGCAATTTTACTTTGTGTGGGTGTCTCAGGTTTCATCATGGTTGCTGAATGTTCATCTCAGCATGTTCATCACCATCCTCAGGTGTTTAAAGGTTAGTACATCTGCTTTGACAGGAATATTTAAGTCCCTCAAGTACCTACTGAACTAGCTTTAGATCTGAAATTGATATTTTGAAACATTTTTTTTGGAAACTACTTATCAAGATATTTCCATGCTAGAGTCAAGAATGCATTGTTACCTCTTCCATAGAGAGCTGATGCAAAAATTTTAGAAGTTCCTGCAAAAAAAGAGTTGTGGTCTTCTGATAATCTTTAATTTTCTCTCTATTTGTGTGCACATATGAATTAATAGTCAAAAAATATTTATATTTATTGGAATCTAGGGGTTTTTTTTTGCCAGATGTATAATTCTTTCCTCTTTATGAATATCACAAAGTTCTAATTTAAAGGACAGAACAAAGAAATCTCCCCAGTACCTCCTGCCTGTGTCAGTAACGCATGTACATGGTATTATTTGAAAAGGTTAAATGTGAGATAACATAAGTCTCCATTTGTGTATTACTTGTGTTTTGAAAAATCCTTTTTCTTTTTTTATTTTTTTTTAATTGGGGGGGGGGTGGGGTTCTTTTACCCCAGAGAAATAAATGAGGGCTTGCCTTGAAGAAGTCTTTTTGGGACAGGCAGAATTTTACACTCCACTACAAGGACTGAACAAACCAACTGTATCATCCTTTTCCATTGATCTAAAAAACTTTTTTTTTCCTCTGGATTGAGATATTTGTCTTCAAATTGTATGGAAACAAAAGGTGACATTGTTCTTTATATGAGTAAAATCAACACTTAACCTGTACAACAGAGTGCTTTTGCTGATATTCAAGGATTTTACAGCTATATTTTACCTGTTAATAGCTGTGTAAAATCTCTGGGTCAGGTTGTTACTAGGTCAGGCCCTGCCTGTGTAAAAAGTTATTTTCCTTCTTTTTTATAAAGTACTGAAAGCCTGCAATGAGGTCTCCCCAAAGCCTTCTCTTTCCTAGGCTGAACAACCCCAGTTCTCTCTCACAGCAGAGGTGTTCCATCCCTCTGATCACCTCGGTGGCTCCTCTGGGAGGCCAGAGCTGGATGCAGCCCTGCAAGGACGGGGGTGAGCAGAGTAGAGGTTGAAGCATCACCTGCCTGGATTTTTCAACCACTCCTCTTTCAACACAGACCATTTTCTAGCAGGACAGCCTTTGAAAAGCTGTCAGTGATTGAAGGTTCTAGATTTAAAGTATGTATACACAGCAGAACACACACATTCACTGGGAGCCAAATCAAAGCCCCAGCTAGATGACCAAAATGAGACAAGCTGTATCAATATGGTGTATGCTGGTGTGTGTTTTAACAGAAGGAGTTCAGGCATCAGCCACTAGATGGGGAAAAAAAAGTGTGTCTCCATGTTATTCATGCAGCAACTGAAGCTGAGCTGAATATGAATTTATTTTATTAGGAGAAGCAGCAGTCTAAGAAATATAATTGATACTGTAAAACATTAAAAGTGCATCCAAAAATTGAAGTTTATAACACAGGAAAAAACACCAGATATTTCTAAAAATGCAGAAATAGGAATACAACAACAGGGTTCCATCTGTCTCTACATCAAAGCATCTGTTTCACAACTTAGTTTTCTGATATTAGTCAATTGTAACTATGACTGCAATTGTCATCAGGAAACTGGTAGGTGGGATCCCACAGGAAGCAGCTCTGAAGTACAAAAATACTCAGGAAAACGGGCAGCTTTTTAAAGATTGCATGCTCCAGTTACAATAGCAGCTCATCTCAATAGGCAGTAAAATAAGGAGCTGTATCAGGCTTGGCAAAACACACAACTTAAATCAGAGCTCCAATGCAAAAAGGCAGAAGCAGAAATAAGTAAAAATGAGGAGTTTAGGAATGATGCCTGATTTTTTTTAACTGCAGACTTCTATAAGGCTGCCTTTTCCTTAGTCAACAGAGTCCTCTCTGCCTAGAAGGAGGTTGGAACAGGAGGAGAACAACCTGAGGTGGATGAGTATCAAGACAATAACTGCTTTTAAGAACTCATAGAATCATAGAAGGGTTTGAAGTTGGAAGAGATCTTAAAGCTCATCCAGTTCCAACTCCTCTGCCATGGGCAGGGACACCTTCTACTAGACCAGGCTACTCAGAGCCTCATCCAGCCTGGCCTTGGAACTCAGACTCAATCCATAAAAGTCCATGGAAGTGACCAGAATGCACTTCAGCCAAAGGGCCAATGGGCTTGCCACTCTTGTCACCTTTGATAGGTCAGAGAAACCAGAGATGCCAGGAAAGGAGCTAAGGACTGGAACAAGGCAGATCTTGTGCATTTTCCAAAAAGTCCAAAATGATGACCCAGTGAAATGCAACCTGGTCGGCTTCACATCCATCCCTGAGAAAAACCCTGAGGGAATCTCTTTGGGGACTATTTCTCATCACATGTATCAGGCATGGAGCAGCAACAATAAACATGGATTGACTCAAGGAAAAATCGTTCCTGACCAACATGATTGCTTTCTGGGATATAATGGCTGGATTTGTGGGTGTGGGGCTATGCAATGAATACAATTTACTGTGATTCTTACAAAACTTTTGACACTATCTCTTGGTATATCCTTGCATCAAGTTAAGACCTTACAGGCTTGATGCATACTTAAACTAGATGGGTAAGGAAACAACCTGGACAATTAATGGATAGTGAGTCACTCTTCTGGAAGCCAGCAAAAAGTGAAGTATTGAAAGGTCTAATTTATCATCTGTCTTGTTTATGATCATTATCTGGAAGAGCTGACAGAGTGCTTGCTTGCCAAATTTGTGTAAGTTGAAACAAGAGAGGTTCAGGCTGGACAGAAGGAGAATCTTTTTTCCCTGTGAGGACAGGCAAGTAGTGGAGCAGATTGTCCAGTGAGGTTGTGCAATATCTATTCTTGAAGGTTTTCAAGACCAAACAGGATCTTGAAAAGACCTGACCAGCCTGCTCTGATCCAAAGCTCATCCTGGAAGAGATTAGTCTAGAGATTTCTCAAGGTCCCTTCCAACCTGAATTATTCTGTGACCCCGTGATCATTTATAAACACTGGTTTATGATGGTATCTGGAGGCAGCACCACCACATGCTTGATTTTAAATCCATCAATATTAATGAGGTACTTCACCTAGATTTTAGTGGTCTTTAAAGTAATATTTTAACCCAGTAGCTGGAGTATGTGGTTTGTTATTGAACTACTTCAACAAAACTAACTGTAAAAACCTGTGGATTAAGCATTAATTTCATTAGAAAATGGTTCAGGCCTGCTTCAGGAGGCAGATATAACTAACCAGTAGAACACAGCATTATATACGTAAACTTGAGCAGGAAGTTCTAAGCAGCACTAAACAATCCGCATCTTTCCTACTCAGCTGAGTTACCAGCATTGTGCAGTTTGAACCTCTGCCCGCCAGGCCTCTGGGGATACTCTTCATGTCAGCAATAGTCCCCCTTTCCCCAAAAGGTTTTTATTTTGTGTGCTCTGCTCTTTTCTTTAGAGCAAAGAGGGCTCAGGTGAGAGAGCTGATGATACTGTGTAGAGTCAGGTACAAAGGCACCTGACTGTCTTTTTTAAGAGGCTTATCCAGTTTTCAATAACTCTCTCAGAATTTGGTCAATAAGAACACTTCACGCACAGCTGAGTTTTGCCCATATTATTTGAAACACCCTGTTGATTTTTCCCCACACAGATAGTACCAATTGTGTCTCTTACTGACTTATCTCTCACTCCTGCTGAGCACAGGCTTTGAGAATATTGTGTGTGTTCTTACACAGTGATGGGTTGACACTGCATATGGCTTGACTGAAACCTTTGGCACTCTCCACCAGCTGTCTGAATGAAAGCTGGACTGGACTCTTTGCTGAGAGAAATTTCATGTAGGTACAAAAAAGTGGGTACTCTTCAGAGCTTGTACCTTTTATTCAAATGTGGTTCTGGTTTTTTTTTTTTTTTTTTTAATTTTTATGTACTACTTGCATAAAACAAGCTACTGAAGGTATTGTTTAAAATATTTTGAATGTTTCATATGATATATTGTTTCTTACTATTTTACCCCATGACCACAGTGTTGGAAACTAGTGTATTTTATTTTAATACACTTAAACTGAATATTTCCTCTTTATTAACTAATATAGTCACTGCTTTGTGCTTCACTCAACACTCTATTCTCAAAATGTCTTAATAAGATACATTTAATCTCTTTTAAGTGTTGTCCTGGTTTATGGCAAATTTACGAGGAACTACGACGGTATCTGTGTCAACAAGTAAAATTAATTCTAGGGTTCCTATTCAGTTGATTTCTATTTTGCACAAAAGTTCAGCATTGTGGTCAATATCCTTAAGAAAATACTATTTGCCTTGCCTCTTTTCTCCTCTCCTCTCTTGCCTTCCCTTCCCTTTTTTCCTTTCCCTTTTCTTTCTCTTTAATTTTCTTTCTTTTCGCTTATTTTCTTTCTTTCCTTTAATTTCTTCCTATCCTCCATTTTTTCCTATAAAAAGCATCTAAGAAAAATCCCAAAGAACTGTCAATAAGTAACTATTTTTTGACAATAAACCACACATCACCTACTTTAAAATTTTCAACTTATTGATAAAATATAAATACATAGGAAACTTAAGTAAATAGCAGGAATTATAGGGGATAACATATTTTTTATTGTATCTGAGTCTTAACCATAGTCTCAGGTTCCTAAGAGTTGTAAAGGAAACTGAAAGAGTTAGAGATATCGGGTCTTTTTAGCTCTAGAGTGGTCATTGTAACTTTTTGCCGGTGTCCAAGTATCTCACTTGATTTTGTCCCACCCTTTGACTTGTGAACTATATGAATTCCACATCAAACTTGTCAAGTAAAGCAGAGCCACTGCAAAACCAGTAGGGCAAGGGCCAAAGCAAGGTGCACTTCTGAATAAACAGTATTCATATTTCTGATGGCTTCCACTTCTTCTATAGCACAGAAAAAGACTCAGAGAAATAAATCTGGAACCCAAAATAGATGCTTGTTCTTAGCACTTAGCTGTGTTTCTCACAATACGAACTGCTTGAATTTGTTTCCATGGGCACAGCAAGTAATTGTCTTTTTTAAAGAGAAAAAAATCCTTTGCTTGTCCCATTTCTTGTGCTTTCTACCTCCTGGCATTAAGAGCTTTATTTTTCTGTTGTTGTTGGCAAACTATGAGTTTGACAACCCTATATTATGTATATGTGTGTATCCAAAGGTCTGTTTATACGATATCCATTTTAATTAAAAATTTGTAGATGAGTTTGACAATAGATTCATTGACTTGATGATCCTTTGCTGACTATGGAGTTTTCAGGAACTATACTTTGCCTTTTATCTATGTCTGATGTGGTTAAAGAACAAGCAAAATTATGCTCTGCTCAGCATGGAAATTGTGCTGATGGTGGTTGTCAGACTGAATCATCTTGTAGAGAATTTCCAGGCATCAGAGCATATCAGGAAACTAAGGATAGATTCAAATTTAATAATTTAATGTCTGGAAAATATAAAGAACATGTAAGAAAATACTATTGACTAAAAACATAAGGACTTTCTAACGACTACATGGGAATTAAATTTCAAAATTGACATTGCAGTTAGACATCACAGTTGCAAAATTATAAAGGCTTTTAATTTTTTTTTTAATATCTTTCTTTCTTAACTTTCAAATAAAAACAAACATTCAAAAGTATTTTGCAACTTTACCTAGATTATCATCAAAAAAGATCAGGACATGTGGAATACTCAGTGATATTCAAAGGAAACAAAAAAAAAAAAAAAAAAAAAAGCCCAAGTTGCTTTGTGTCAGATTTAACTGCATATGTCCATACTTAGAGGATCCAGTTGTATTAGTGGGGACCATCTCTTACTACAACTTAGATTGAGTGGGTTTAACACCTGTGTAATGAATGTATTGTAGCACCATATTGAAAGCAGCTTCTCTAAAACTGTCCCCTGAAAGCAGTCAATGAAATATCTAGTGCCTTTTCTATGTACAGATCATTTAAGATATTGCATTTATAGATTACAAGAAAGCTTATACTTTCATGCACAAAGCTGAAGGACAGATCTTAATGAGATTTTTACAAGACCATGAGCCTATAGAAGAAGAGAACAGATTCCTGGTGGTCCAACTGAAGTTCTATAAAAGCAGTGCCACAGTTTGCCCTGTTCAAATTCTTAACAAGAATGGGAGATGAAAATCTGGTGACATAACAGAAACGAAGCATCAATAAATTATGAAAATATATGATTGTTTTCCTTTCAGACATGCACAATGAAGTTTTTGTCTCTCCTACATCCAGAAGAAACTTATTTATTCGATATTTTTGTCACTACTTACTCAACTGTCAGTGTTACATGACTACAAACGGATTAACAATATTTTATCAACTGTAGAAAAAATTAAGTTGAATATCAATAAGTAATTGAAAATGTGAGATGTGGGCACTTGTAGGCTGCATTATTGAAGAGAAGGAGTGATTTCTTCTGTCTTCTCCTAAAAAAACACTTCCAATGCAACTTTATGACTCTCCATAAAGTAATAGGTCTGATGAAGGATGTATGACTTTTACCCTTTCTATGTCTCAATGAAAGAACACATCACTGAGGATATGAAGAAAAACAAAACTCATTGTACTTTGTTAATGTGAAATTGTGTATCTGGTAAACACTGCACTTTTTTCAAAAAGTGAAGGTACAGGTTCTGCGTAGCAAAGTAATTATGTGAAAGAATAATGACAAAACTATTTCTTTTGGAAAGCTACTGCAGCTGCCAGTCATTTTAGAAGCAATTATAAAGTGGCTTTTATAAAGCAAAGAAAAATAATTAAAAATCAAGTAATTTGTTTCATGAAGAATAAAACTAAGGAAAGGTGAATGCTAAAACATAAAGTGGAAAAAAAATACAGTGTCATTGAAAGCAGCAAAGATGAGACTACGGACTTGAAACTACAACAATCCCTTCTCCTCAGTACCTGTGAATCCTACAGTCAGAAAGTTCTCTTACCTCTTACCTTCCTTATGTTTTCATATATGATCTCCTGCATGCCCCAAGTTAGCCCAAAATCCTCAAACCATTTTACATGGTCTTTCATGTGCCTGCAAGGTGAATATGTGTTTAAAAGAGTTCAACAATAAATCCTGCAGGTCTCCATTCTGGTTTAAATACAGCTGGTGCTGGTCTCAGTCTAGGGTTTCTTCAAGTAGTTTCAGCATACAACAAGTTTTAGAAATTAAGACTGGTCAGTGCTGGTTTTCTACCCCGGTGTAGACTCAAGACACCTTTAGTCTTTTTTTTTAGGAATAGTCCCAATTTTATATATATACATAATCATGAGAACGTGAGAACAAGTAAACTTGCCAAGTTCCACACTGGCTAAGAATCCAGTTCAATATTTTCAGATTATTTGAACATACACAGTTAATATAAATGAGGTAAGAGTGACCAGCAAGAATGTGGGACTTTATTTTTTTTGTAGTAATCATTTAAATAATGTAGTTGCTGGAAACCAAACTCAGCTCCCTGTGAGTATAGGAAAAGGATCCTAAATCCAGATATACAAGGTTAAAGTCTGGTTTAGGTACCAGTGAATATGGGTTTTATTGAAAAAAAAAAACAAAAAAAACCCCAGTTAAAAACATATCTATCATTTTTATCTATATCTGTCGTTCCAAAGAAATGAAAATAATATAATAATTATTGTTTGGTTTTTCCATATGGAAGAATCTGATATTTTTGAATAGTAAAGGACCTATTAGTCTTGAAAATAAAATATTTACAAGAAGAAATATGATTTTCTGCATAGATTCCTAATTTTAGATTTTTTCCAATCTCTTTCAAATGTAATTGAAGTCGCTCAGTTAAGAATAGTTCCACAATAATCAAGAGATTCAGGTGGTCAGACATGTATCAGAAATAACATCCTGAGAAGTTGGAGAAAAATTTCACTTAAAGAATGTGCCCTTATGTTTCAAAAAATAAATACTTTTGAAAATAGCTAACAAAAGTTCAGCAAGCTCATTCTTCTGATAAAAATAGGATTCAACCATAAAATAGATTGTAATTAATAATCAAATATCTTCAATAGTTCTTGGTTTTTTACAATAATTTTGCAGGTGTCATTTTACATTTACACAATCAATACAGAAAACAAGACATAAAAAATATATTAAGTCAGTCATACACAGTGCTTGGAAAGTTGTGAAAATTTCAAATATGAACCTTAAAGGGGACCTGCAATAAAGATGGAGACAAATGTTTTAACAGGGTCTGTGGCAATAAAATAAGAGGTTAATGGCTTTAAACCAAGAAGGGTCTGATTTAGATTAGTTATAAGGATGAAGGTTTTTCCCATCGAGGAGGATGAAACACTAGAGCAGATCACTTGGAGAGGTGGTAGAGTTCCATTCCTGGAAACATCCAAAGTCAGGTGTGATGGGACTTTGAACTGAAGATGTCCCTGGTCATTGCAGAGGGGTGCACTGGATGACCTTTAGAGTTTCCTTCCAACCCAAACTATTCTGATTCCCTGATTCTATGCTTATTTTGGCAATGGCAGCTTTGATGGCCCAGGGGAATAGAAAAATAGCTGCATTGACAGACTTATGCCTGTCTGTAACTGGATCAGCATACATGTAATTAGACATGCATAGAAATCTCACAGTTTTGTAATTTTTGCTTTTTAAAATTAATGTGGAGTTAATATTTTAAGAGAATGCACTCTCTTGGGACTACAATGGAAGGATCTTTTAGGAAGAAAGCGCCTCATTTCTGGAGAAACAAAAGAAATAAGGCCTCTCCAAGGGTAAAAGTTTTCATTTTCACATTATAATATATACCCAGAAGATTAGGAACATATTAACATTCTCAAGCTATGACATTTTTCAAAATACAAAGCATTTTACAATAAATCAGTAATTAGCAAAGTAATTTATTCACTTGTGTTTAATCACTTTACATTTCGTAACTTGTTAGATTTTAATTCTACATTAATCAGGATTAGCATTTTGTATTTTTGTTTTGATTGCATAGATAACAGTCTTAATCATATCTAAGCAATAATTAATTAACACTTATAAATTTTTAGATGTGCAAATGAAATTGAGCAGTAGCAAACCTGTTGCGTTCATGTTTGGCTTTAAACACGACCGATTTTAGAGCATTATTAAATTTACACCTTTGACTCTCATTGGAATTTTGGGTTTCTAGAAGAAATTCCATATTTGCAAGGCCTTAGAATTCCAATGGAAATTGGTGAATTAGAAAGGGTCTCACTAGACCCTTGGTCTAGTGAGAAATTTGATATTAGAAAGTAGACCTTCTGTGGCGACTACAATGAGTTTCATCTTGATGTTTTCCATTGAGAACTATTCTTAGGTAGCATTTCTATTTCAGAAAAAAAGATCTGGAAACATATCTCCAGGTTTGTTTAAACAATATATGCAAGGAAAGAAAAGGATAGGGAGAGTTAAGAAGAAAAGTAGGTTACGATTTGGGGTGATTTTGTCCAATGAAGGAGATAAATATGTCAATAAAGAGGATCATGGCATGAAATATAAGTTTATAGATACAAGACACAGCCTGATATTTTAAAGGTTTAAAAATGTTAGCTTTTTTTCTCAGTTAATAAGCTATTGCTTTTTATGTTTTGTTATATTTCTGGAAAACAACATATTGGAATTGCATATTGGAATTGCAAAAAAAATATTATATGATTTTTTAAATTACTAGATTATTCTGTCATTAGTGGACAGAATTAGGACTACAAACAGAGACAGGAATTTACAGGGAATGGCTTTAAAGTATATTTTAAACCAAACTAGTTCTAAAGGGAGTGTGATTTAAAGAAAAGTTTTTCTACTGGTTTTCTTTCCTGCATAGTTCAGCTTCAACACTTTGCACATATTTCAATTCTCGGGTGAAAACATGCTCTTCAAAAACAGGTGACTGGAGGAAAACCATAAAACTTCCTTTTTCTGCATCTGATTCATCACAAACAAAATATGGATGAGCAATGAAAGGACATAATATAGAAATGAACAGCGTGATCCAATGAAATGTTAAAGATCTACTTAAAACTTTAATGCTTTTTGTAGTAATACAACTTGAAATATCTGTAATACATTAGATTGTGAGTCATGATATTCAGGATGTTAGTTTAGGACAAATTGGTCCTTAAGGAGATGATGTTCCATGTGAACTGTACCCTTGCTTGAACATCTTAAAGAAAAGACCTTAATCATGAAACATCTGTCTTTTTGTAGTGTTGTAAGGGTGCTCTGATGGAGAAATGAAAGGAAAGATTTCCATGGTTTGATTTCCTGACACCAGAACAGCCTGGGGTATGAAACCTGCCTATCCTGCTGTCTAATCTTCACTACTTCCCTCGTAATTTTTGTATTTATGAGCTAAAGATATGTTTGACAGCTTTGGGAAATGACATGCTTAACCACCAAATGTAGAACTCATCATCAAAATGATCAACATATAGGAAAACAAATGCTACCTTTAGGAAAACAGAAAAATATTATGCATGCCAAACTATTTGAATATTAAATCTCTGATTGGTGATTTCTAATTATAGCCCCTAAAATCTGAAACATCATATTTAAAAATATGAATTTAACTTTCTAGTCTTGATCCTAAACAGGCCTGAAATATTTTTCTTGTTATTTTATTTTTTTCCCTGCCATGAATATCTATCTGAAGTTATCTTCAAATTCTAAAGGAAATTATGGGGTAAAGCAAAAATTTATTTGGGTTGAATAATCTAAGAAAGACATTTAACAAACTATATCAGACTCCTTGCTAGGAAATTTACTGGATATAAGCCCTCTCATTAAGTTTTTGGCAGTAGACTTGCAATGCTATGAAGACGTTTTCCTTGCAGAATTTTGTAGTTCTAGTTGGGCAGAAAAATAAACATAAGAATTGACAAATATCCCATCAGTGTTGTGTGATCTGGGTTAATTTCATTACGTCAGTAATTAATTTCTGAATTAATTCAGACTCTGAAATGAGTCTGTTTAATTACCACTTAGTAAAAGGACTAACAACAATAGAAAATCTATGGTCTTCATTTTGTGTTTGGTTTTGTTGGTTCATTGAGGGGGTTTTTATTAACAAAGATAAAACCCCAGCCATATGGAGAGTGGTGGAGAAGAACTATGTTTTCCAAGCAACATGGCAAGAACAAGCTAATTTTGGAGGAAGAAGAACACCAAAAAGATTCAGCAATAAGAAAATCAACCCTGATACTTAATTGATAAGAATTTTTACTTGCATTATCTTTAGCTGTAACTTTAATTTCATGTTAGAAATATGTAACATAGTAATTAAAAACAAACGCGCATATTAAATTTTAATTATTTAGAAGTGAATTCTTGAAGCAAACCTAAAGCAATCATTCATGACAGTTGTCTGTGAATCTTTAAAGATGAAAATGAATGTGATTTGGAGAAAAAAAAAAGGTGATTTTATGCTCGCAAATGAATTCTCTTCCAAAGTCCTGGAATTGTAGAAGAATCTAATTAAAATATATAAATAATAAATGAATAAATAGATAAATAGCTAGATAAGATAAAGCTACTGTAAACTCATGCTATTAGATTTGTTGTGATTTAATCCTGGTAGGAAGCTAAGCCTCACGTAGGCATTCACAGGACAGAGTGAGAAAATTGGAATCATGAAAGACCTGTGGGTTGAGATAATGGCAAATTAATGGGTAGAGCAAAAGTTGCCCACACAAACAAAACAAAGCAAGAAAATAATTTGTTCTTTCTTGTTGGCAGAGAGGTGTTGAGCCATGTCCAGGAAAGCAAGACTTCATCACACCTAGCAGTTGCTTGGAAGCAAATGGTGTAACCTACACTATTCCCCACTTCCACCCTTTTTTCCCAGCTCTGTATGCTGAGCATGATGCCATACGGTCTGGGATATCCCTTTGGTCAGGTGAGGTCACCTGTCCTGGCTGTGTCCTGTGGCCTGAGAGATCTTTGCCCTCTAGCAGCTGCAAACTTTTTCCCAAGGAAAAGTTTCTCAAGAAAGCTTCTTCTCAAAACAATCTTGGCAAAAAACTCTCCTTTCTCAAGGCAGTCTTTGTCCAGCTGGTGTTTGCTGTTTCTCTAGTTTAACCAATGGCACTGGAGGGATGTCGTTCCTATTCACCAGCCATATTAAATCTGTATGGGAACACCTTATAAAAGGTAGTAAGAATTTAGACAATAAAGCCTTATTTTTCTATACTCTTTGCCTTCTGAAATATTTAGTTTTTGTGTCCTACAGCGACAGCATCCCCTCACAGGCTGTTATGTACCCTCAATGTGAGAAATAGAGGAGGCCTGAGTGATGATCAAGCACTGCTTAGGGATGGCTAAAACATTCTTGTGTTACCAATAGTGTTTTCCACACGAATCCAAAATACAGCCCTGTGAAAACTACTATGAAGAAAATTAACTCCACCCCAGTCCAAGCCAGAGAAAGATTTCATAGTAAATAAAGTGCTATTTCTTTCATTATATCCATGATTATTACCTTGATGTTATCATTACAAACATGAATAAGCACACACATAATGAGTATGCCTTGTACTAAGCTACTTAGAGCAATAGTTATTTGTATATTGAGCCTTATAAGAGCAACAAAATATTCCAAAATTAGTTCTGTAACACTCTCATACCATAAAAATATTGTCAGATTTAATATGTAATACAATCCAGCACAACATTCTCCTGATCCAATGCATTAGTTTTTTATCACAGATCTTTCTTTCCTTTATTTCGTCTTCTATCTATTTTATGTGTAATGTTAACATGGTAGAAATAAGTGACACAATCTTTTTCATACAAATCCCCAAAGCCTTGCCACTGACCTATAGACTTCTAGGTAAGGCCATGGTCATTTAAATCTCTCAAAGGGCATTTGTCTCCTCTATTTCTTCCATTCACTAGTTACTTCTTTTTTTCTGCTCTTCTTCACATTGCTCAGTTAGCTTTCCTGTCATTCAAAAAAACCCAAACAAAACCCCATAGAATGTTTGGCTAGAGATGTCTCTTCAAGAAATCCATTTACTGCCAGGTGCAACTCTCTCTGTTCGGTGAAAAAAGTTAAACCATTTCAATGTGCTCTTTTTATTTGTTTCAATTTCTAGTGTATGAGAAAGAATAATAGTAATAAACAAAAAATCCAATCCCTCTTCATAGTTCGAGGCACAAGACCAAACCCTCCATTCTATATGGTTAGTTGCATTAAGATTTAAAATGCATATAATATTCTCTTCCTGCTGTTCATAACTGCAAACCATTAGGTGACGTAGGGTGGAGCTTTTAGTGAAGAGAAAAATCTTGTGTTGAGCTGTGCAAGTGGAGACATAATTATTAGTAATCCTTACATCACCATGTCACCAAGACCATGAGTAGCACCTTGTGCCAACAGGAATCCTTTCCATACGTAACTTTTACAATGCTTTTTGCTATCAACTTGGCCAAAACCCACCCTAGCATCCCAGCAGCAGAAAGTCAAGGTCATACTTATGCCATGGCCACCCACAGCCTGGCTGAAGGAACAGGAGAGACCTGCAGACCTTTCACCATCCCCTGAAAAATTCCAGTAGAATTCAGCTGTCTTTTATATGTCCTCACTGGAACAGGACTCTTGCTATCCTCCCTAATATAGGCCTGCCAAGACTCTGTTTGCTGTGAGTGCAAAACAGGGTAGGCCACAAGGGAAGACTGAAATTTATTCATATGCACCAACAGCAAGCAAGAAAGAATAATGAGAACCACAGGAACTCTTAACATAATTACATAACATCCAGCAGAGCCAGCAAAATATGAAAACTAATTTCAGAACAAAAGCTATAAACCTTAATATGATCTTACAAAAATCCAGGAAACAAAGTAATTCCTCACTTCCATAATTTTCAATAGGGAAATAATACTTCAGAGCAATTAGGTTCTCAGATGTTTATCTAGAGCTTATTACTTTAGGTGTTTCAGTCTAGATGCTGAAAAGAAAGCCTCTAAAGGCCAGATAGGTAAGGGATACGTGGTTTTGTTGACAGCTAAAGGAGCATTCTATAATCTGAAACCTCTTCTGCCTGAATGAAAGGATTGAGGAGGAAAACAGACCCCATAGTTTAGGCCATGGATACATTATTTCTGTTTTCTCTGCTGCTGCACAGCATCGTGGTGCCTGTGTCTCCTGCTGCATACAGTCTGGGAAGAGGAGAGAATAATGCAGATGCAAAAAAAACCAATGGGGCTTGCCAGGAAGGAATGATGATACTTGACCAAAGCCAAATTTGGCGGCTTTAGGATTCCAAGTGACTCCTCCCATTCCGATGCAATAAATGAAGATTTTTTTCTCAAATTTGCAGGGAAGGCACTCCCAGTGCAGATACAGCCAGCTGGACAGATAAACGCAGAGTACTGAGCCTTTGCTGACATCCAGATAAACATACACATCACTTACATAAATATGGAAAAAAAAGAGGTGTCTCAGCCCTGTATCTCATTTCTAACTAATCAGACTGAAAATTCACTACTGATGTGTATACAACTTCACCCTCTGAACTCATAAAATCCCACACATTTCCCTAAATATTAGTATTGCCTTTATGTTTACCTAATAACCTGTGTCCAGATTGCGAGGCCCTTATCAAGTCACCAGATCAGAACTCTACTATTTCAAGGAGCAGATATCCAATACAGCAGCTAGTCTACTTCAAAGCTAACAAAAACACACGTAACTCTCCCCATATATCCTGAAAACAGAGCAAGATCACACTAAAATGTATCCTGGGCTGCATCCAAAGGCCCGCGGGCGGCAGGGCAGGGAGGGGATTCTGCCCCTCTGCCCCGCTCTGCTGAGACCCCACCTGCAGGGCTGCATCCAGCTCTGGGCTCCCAGCACAGCAAGGACAGGGACCTGCTGGAGCCGGGCCAGAGGAGGCACCAAGGGGATCAGAGGGATGGAGCAGCTCTGCTGTGAAGAAAGGCTGAGAGAATTGGGATTTTTCAGGCTGGAACAGAGAAGGCTTTGGGGTGATCGAATTGTGGCCTCTCAGTACCTGAAGGGAACCCACAGGAAAGATGGAGAGAGACTGTTTACAAGTGGCTGGAGTGACAGGGAAAACAGGACTGACTTCAAACTCAGAAAAGGTTTTGCTTAGAAAGAGCTTCTTCTCTGTGAGGTTGGAGAGGCCCTGGAACAGGTTTCCCAGAGAAGCTGTGGCTGCCGCATCCCTGGAAGTGTTCAAGGCCAGGTTGGATGGAGCTCACCCAGCAACATGGTCTAGTGGAAAGTGTCCCTGCCCATGGCAGAGGTGTTGGAATCAGGTGATCTTTAAGGTCCCTTCCAAACCAAGCCATTTGGTGATTCTGTGATTTAACAAATAGGGCTTAATCAAATGAGATGAACAGAGATGATCAGACACGGGGGTGAGCCAAAGAGATGCACACCCAACAGCTTGTTCACTTGCCATTGCCCCTGTCTGTCCCCCATTTTCTCCATTATTCTGTTGTTCTTCCCCTACCCACCTCAATCCCTTGTTTTTTTCAGGCTTTACCTTATTCCAAGGAAATAAGGTGCCCACTGGACCTCATTTTGTATGTACTGTACCCCCACTTTGTTACTTTCAAACCACCACTTGGGCAATCTCGAACTTTAATAAAGTTCCTGTGTCAGAGCCAAGGGTAGCAGCAGCTCTCAGGGACCCCAGGGCCAAGAAGGGGTTGGACCAGGGCTGGAGCCAGGCCAAAGGCTGCTCATAATCCCAGAGCTGAGGTGCAGATCCTGGATCCTGGGCAGGAAGAGTCAGTGGGGCTGCGAGGAATAGGCAGAGCTGGCTGCATTCATTGGCAGCCCCCTCCTGCCATAACACCTGTGGAGTTTCGATTCTGGGTGCAGAGAGCGGCTACTGAACCAAAACATTCATTTTCCAAGGTTTAACATATTTCTATGGAATTTTCATACTGAAACACAGCAAAATGTTGGTAATTTTTAAATAGCCTGCAAAGCTTTAAATTTTTGAGGTGGCAATAAAACTATCACTTCAATTTATCAGCTGGATTAATGCTGAGAACACACACAAACACATACACACGCAGAAAAAGAGACTTAAGGATCATAAAGGAAAACAATATAAACCTTATTTTGATAACAAAAGAGTACATAATATAATCTTTCTTTATAAATCTATCCCCTCTGTTCTGTATGCTTGTGTAAGACAATGAAGAAATAATTCAGATAGCAGCATGGTATTCACACACCCTAAAACATATTCAAATATTGAATTGATTCATAAATATGACTGCAAGAGAGGTCCAAGGTCTGGAAAAGCTACCTGCTGTGAAAAATTAAGATAGAACAGTCAATTTTATTTCTGCGATAGTATTTGATGAAACAATTCTTAAGGTACTCTGAAATTAGGTGTAGAATTACATAGACTTTGGGGAAAAACGAAAAGTGTTTACAAGGGAACCAAAACACACACACACACAAAATATAGAACATTTAATTGAAAAAAGAATAATGAGTAAACATTTGAAATTAATGTTTGTTTCAAAAAAGGAAGAGGAAGAGGAAGAGAAAGAGGGAAGGGAGGTGAAGNGAAAGGAAAGGAAAGGAAAGGAAAGGAAAGGAAAGGAAAGGAAAGGAAAGGAAAGGAAAGGAAAGGAAAGGAAAGGAAAGGAAAGGAAAGGAAAGGAAAGGAAAGGAAAGGAAAGGAAAGGAAAGGAAAGGAAAGGAAAGGAAAGGAAAGGAAAGGAAAGGAAAGGAAAGGAAAGGAAAGGAAAGGAAAGGAAAGGAAAGGAAAGGAAAGGAAAGGAAAGGAAAGGAAAGGAAAGGAAAGGAAAGGAAAGGAAAGGAAAGGAAAGGAAAGGAAAGGAAAGGAAAGGAAAGGAAAGGAAAGGAAAGGAAAGGAAAGGAAAGGAAAACAGAAGCTCTAATAGTTGGATCCTCATTACCATCATGGCAATTAATCTGAAAGCTTGGAGTTGGATAGGTTCCCTATCCCTCATAGACTTTTTACAGAAGTTAATTTTACATAGTGAGAAATCATGAACAGTTGTGGTCAGTAATATATAGAATATTACCTAGCACAATCATCAGTGATTACTTGTTGATTTATAATCTATTATAAAAAAAGGATGATGTTCTGCCCTCCTCACATCTTAGTGTTTCATCCATATTTTCTAGTCCTCTTGTCTATTCATAATCACCTGGAATATTTCTTGACTACTCACAACTCTAAACCCCAAATATAAAAAGCTAAACAAAAAAAACACTTCAAAAAAGAATGCATCCCAGTCTGTCCTCTAGCTGTTTTTTGGGGTTTTTTTATTGCAACACAATAAAAAGGGATGGTCTGCAAACAGAAAATGATCCACCACCATTTTGTGGTTTTGTGTGCTAAGTTAGAAAGGTGGACAATATTGAGACTCTCTAGCTCTGGGCTTATGAAATGAAAATCAATAGTTGTGGCAAGTGTCACTGAGTCACTGACTACAATGACCATGATTGTCCACATGATTGTCCATCAGGCTTCATGGATAATATTGATACACGATTTTGGATTTTTTTTTTATTGTGCTGTTATTTGCCTAAAAAAATAAGGATGATCCTACCACTTATAACACACTGTGTTCAGTGGAAGGCTGAGGCAGCTGAAACCCTATCAGCTACAAAACTGTGTTGGAACAGTAATCCTCTTTGTGTTGCACTTTGCTGTAACATCAATTTTATAAATATTACAGCCAGCACTTTATCTTGCATCTATGGATTTTGCAAGACTAAAAGCAAATGAAACGGCTATCAAAACTTTAATCTTTTTTTGTTTATTTATTGTTTCTTATTCTGTATCCAGTTTTGTGCTGATGCTTCAGTTATAGAGGAATAAAAAGTAAATGAGTTAAGTAAGTTGAGATCTCTCTATTATATATGGGTTTCTGTGCAGTTTTGTGCTCTGGTTTGAACAGAAAATATACTTCATAAGTACTTTTATTTGGAAGTAAATTATAGAAATATACAGTAGCCTTTGATAAAAGGCAAGAAGTTAAATTCTATATTATAGTAAAAACATCAGTGTAGGAGGCTTTGGTGGCCTCTCAGTGGCTTCCTTGCTTTTAGCCCCTGGTGAGCAACACACGTTGTGATTAGGCAAAAAGTTTGAATCAGAATTATTTTTTACAGAGTATAAAAGCTAGAACTACTACTAGTATAGGATAGGGTAGGACAGTGCACTGTATCAATTAATGCAATTACATTAAAGCTAGCAAGAGGAAACAATTATTAAGTAGATTGATACAACTCATCCACGCCAACCCTTGTGGTCAGGTCTCTCTCTCTCTCGGCCTCGAGGCGTAACCTTGTTGGGTGCTCCCTTACCCAACACACATTCCAAGAAGGAATATGTCCTAAGAACCTGCCCATATGAAGTGGACTGGACTCAAAGAGTATCAAGTGATTGAGTGCCAATCATGTCTCCTGGTCAGCTTAGAACCTTATCTGCCAAATCTTTGCCTCACCATCAGGGTGTTGATTTGGGATGGCTGAGCCGGGCTGAGTTTTAGCATAACTCAACCCTAAAACTTGCATGTGGTGCCTCAGCCCATCAGTGACAGCTTTGAATTTTTCAAGTTGTTGCCTTCCCACCCAAAGTACCAGGGAACTGTTCCCCCACACTGTGGACATTACAACATGCTCTGTTTATCTATCCTGTTTGCAGCACTCCTGGTCTCCAGAGCTCCCTAGGGGTCCTTTGTGGCTGTGGATGTGGGCACCTTAATACAATGTGAGAAAACACATTTTGCTTCTCCCTGCAAGTAAGACAGAGAAGTCAGAGTAGTTTTCAAGCTGAAGGGCAAAGAGCATCACGAGGCAATTTTCTAAAAGCAGATCTGAAAAAAACAATAACCTACAGACAGTATATTTTTGGCCAGCTACCAGTAGTTAGCTACTTAAACTCACTTCAGAGCATCACAAAGAAGATGTGGGAAAAATGAAATTTTGAGGATGTCCTATTGTCCTCAACATGCTTAATTAAAAATTGAGGAAGACATACTGTGATATGTTCTATTATGTAAGGCTGAAGTCAAAATTAAACTATGTAAACCAGTATGTGAGTCAGAGAGAACTAGAGGCAGCATATAGAGATCTAGAAATAATCTAGAGAAATAAAGTTTACACAGAATTGATGGCATAGAATATATCTACAGTCATACAATTTTTTATAGTCGGCATTGCAAAACTGTTAGGATCACTGTACATCTCAGAAAGCAGAACAAATATTTAATATATCAGGCTATTCCATGACAAAAAAGAAAACTTCTCTTCTTTGAAAGACACAATGATAACTGAAGAGGTCATATTTTTTCCCCACAGTTTACCAATTAATCAGGGTTAATTTCATGTCCCAATGCCCTTTTCGGTCATCCACAAATAAAGCTTTGAGATCTAAAGAAAAAGCGAATAAGTTTATCTGTATAATCTCCTGTATTCTAAATTTAGCATAGAAACATGGAATATGTCAAATCCCAAGTATTTCAAAGTCTGTAATCTAATTTTTGTCTCTGAGAATTTCCACGGTTCAGCACCTGAGTAGAATGAGTTCAAAAGAACAATAATATTAATAAAAAGTGCAATATTTTCAAGGCATAAAATCATAAAATTGATCTATTTTGATTGGAAGGACCTCAAAGAACATCTCATTTCAACCCCCTGCCATGGGCAGGGACATCTTCTACTATCCCAGGTTGCTCAGAGCCCCATCCAACCTGGCCTTGAACACTTGCAGGGATGGGGCAGCCACAACTAACTCTTCATTTCCTCTGGGCTAATTCTTCATTTCCTCACCATTCTCACAGTAAAGAACTTCTTCCTAACAGGTATTCTTAAAAATCATAAAATGTTTCTCTTCACAGTATTTTACTTTGGATGTTTACAGTCCTTATTTTATTTTATTTTATTTTATTTTATTTTATTTTATTTTATTTTATTTTATTTTATTTTATTTCTAGATTGGCTGTTGCTACATCTGTGGTGATAAATTTAGCATAAAAAAACAAATACTGCCTTCCCAGTAACTTGGCTGAGATAATGCTGGTTATCTGGGCAAAAGGAACTACAAACCTAAAATAATTTCTTACAACCCCTATGGGAAAATTCTGTTTATTTTAGGCATTTTTTTTCCCCCGGGACAAAAGCAATATAAAAATAAATAAAACAATCTCTAAATTTTATATAGAGAAAGTGTACAGTTCTAACACTGTCCAGACCATATTTATATGCCTTCATTATGTTCACTTTAAAATGAAAGAAGCAGTGGGACATTATTTTTCCTTCATCATGTGCTGCATTTAAGACAAATAAAACAGAAATTTTCCTGGTAGTAAAAGTAGATTTCCAGTTGATTCACCAAAAGTATCTGAAAAACTATTTCCTGTACACAGTAAATACTTACCCAAACTTTTCAAAATGAACTTCTTAAATTTGTCACTGTCGGTTTCATCAAGTTCATTAATCAATCTCTAGGTTTGGTTTTTTTGGGTTTTTTTTTCCTAAATTCAGTCTAATAGTGTTTCTTTCTGGTGTTATGAGCAGTAGAAATCAAGAAATTCTTATGAGCACTAGTTATTGAATCTTCACTGGAGGACAATAAAAGTGTGTGTGGCACAATAATATATCTTTCTAATTTTTAAAATTATTTTTAAGCACAATTAATTTTTCCATCAAAACTATTTTGCAAGTTAAGAAGTCTTGATAATTATCTACTGAAAATTTAAAGTTTTAGACATATAACTACTAACAGCATAATGAAATGATGATGAATCGTTGATATTTGAATCAAAACCAGCAAATGAAACTACATTCAGTACATTGTGAATGATGAATTTACTTTTTTCTTCCTCTTCTCAGGTAGCATTTTCAGTGTTGCTGAAGAAGCTTCCACTCTTAGAAAAAATGCAATTGGAAAAAATACTTAAGAAGTAGCAGAGGAGTGATGGGATGTACAAATGAAAATGGTTTGTAAACTTACTTTAAGTGTACTTTTCTTCTCAAAGCAACAAAATAAATTCAGCATTATTCAGTCTTTTGGGAGAACCAAGCATTTGATAGTAAAACATAAAGGAAATGAAAAACATTTTCTATATTTGTATTCAAGTTTTCCATGTGGTAAACGGCCAAAAGTTTAGATGTAGAAGTTATAGTGAAAATTTCAGATGTTCATCAACCATATAATTTGAAAAATAGGTATTTATATCTCTAGAGGAAAAAATACCTTTTAAAGCCAACTATTTGGTGTTGAACAGAAAAACAAGTCTTACTTTTGTACTTCTTAGATAAAGTATGTTAATATCTGTGGTTTTTGTCAAACCCAGTAGCTGTGTGCACGTTTATAACTGGTAAATTTATCAGCTGTTGATCTCCTTTTTCTCAAGTATATGTTTTTCTTTCTCAGTACTCTAAGAATATATATATATATTTCTTTTTCCCTCAGATCTGTATGGTTCTTCCAAACTCACATGAAATTTAATGACAATTTTTGAAAAAACTTTAGGAATTTTGTAGGTGTGTTGGTAATTTCTAGAAGAAATTATTCAGGTGTTCCTATTGTATTGATTTCAACAGAAATTTAAGCCTGTATGTAGGAGTTAGACATTAAATATAATTATTTGTTGGTCTACAAATATGGTTAATTCCAAAATAAGGTAAAAGTACATTAAAAATCAATATCATCCAAAATTACAAATAATAATATGAATAACTTGAATAACATATTCTTGTTGCAGCAACACAATTATACACAAGTGACAGAGTTAAAAAAAATCTTTAAAGGATAATTTGAAGACTAAAATTGAAGCCATATCCTCATTAGTTTCATATTTTCAAGAAAAGTCTTGTTTTGACTGTCAAGGTTTTATGCAAAATCCTGGATACAAATTTCAAATATTAAATTCTATTCTTTGCACTACAGAACTTATATTGATTTCAAATGGAGTTCCGATTTAATTTTGAACATATAATATTTTATTACTTGTACTTTGATATCCGTTAGGAAACAAAAAAATTCAACTGCTCAGCAACAAATATGTGGATATGTAGATAAGATTTATTTCTACACATACAGGATATTTATTTATAAAAGTTGTTGCTGATGTTTTACACATGGTTTATGTGCTCACTTTAAAATATAACGAAAGAGTGTAAATTTAAGAAAATAAAAGAAGAACAATGTATAATAAAATATTGAACCCTAGGAAATTTTATTTTCTAACATAAAGTACTTGAGATTTTAAACTTAATTTTTTTTTAGTACAGTCTCAGCCTATGTCTAATTAAAGAAAAAATTAATAGGATGTTTTGTTTTTCTTTGGCTTTTGTCTTTAAGGTATAATGGTGTTACAGAATAAAGCATACTCAAAAAATAGTCTATACTGTGACTATTCATTGCTACAGGTCACTACATCTTCTGGAAATTATTCCATAAGGATGCAGTGTTATTCCCTGTCAATATGATATATACAGATACTGGATTAAAATTGGTCTAATTCTTACAGGTTTTGCTAAAGACTCTATTCTACATCTTTGAATAGGATTTAATTTATTGGAAGAGATTTAATACAGGCAAATTTGGTGGCATTTCTACTTCCAAGACTTTGAGTAATATAATTTCTTCTTTTCTAACCTACAGGTGAAGCTAACATAATTTGAGTCTATATAGAAAGAGACTTCATCTTAAAACAATAAATTAGAAAATCAAGAAGCTTATCTAGATAATTTCCAGCTAAAAACTCCAGCTATTAATTGGGCTAGCAAGCTAATCCAGAACTAATTTACAGCATGCAGAGTTCTTGTACTCATTTGATCAATACCAAAAGACACAGTTAATATCAGCAGGAATAACAGGACCAATAAGCAGCAAACCTTGTGAGATTGTTTGAATTCTTCCTAGGGAAAAAAAAAAACCAAACAAACAGCTCTTCTCACCTCTGTGGTTGCTGATCAATAAAAGTTAATGTCCTGGTGCTGCATTCTCTACAGAGCTTTTCAGAGAGATAGCTCTATCCAGTTCTTCAGGAACATTTCATGGCAATCTAAATACTTACACCCTATTTAATTTGCCATGGCTCAGAGCTGAGAGTAGCACTTGCATTGACAGTGTTAGCCTCAGCCTACACACCATAAAATACTTTTGTGGAGATTGGTGATGGCTTCGATGAGAAGCTTTCTTAACATCTGGAAAATGAAAACATGCAGCACATATTGTGTTACAGTTTGGAGAAGAATATTTGCAGTCTTTTCTTTCTGTTTTGTAAATTTTAGTGGGAAGGAATTGTAGAGTTTCTTGAATTGGTTTTAATAATTGCCTTGAAAACTTGTTTACACAAAGCGAGTTGGAAGACAGAAGCCCTGCAGGAAGTGATGCTCTGAGAATTTTCATTTCCTCTTCAGGTTCATTGCTGGATGTTTAAAGGATTTTGAGCCCTGGTAAGATTACTTTTACCATTAAACTGAGAGCTTCTTAGCACCAAATTAGGGAATATCCATCTTCATTAACGTATCCTCATATTCTAAATATGGTGGTCTTTCATATGTCTTTTGAAGTCTTCAAGTAAATAAATAAAATTTATGTCAAGAAGTACTTTATATCCTTAAGTATTTTAAACTAATACACATATTTTTTTATATCTACAAATACTTAATGTCAAAATAATGAAACTGATTACAGAAAACTTCGTCAGATATGATCAAGGTACAAAGGCTTGTGACACCTGGTTTAAGTGATTTCTCCTGATTAAGAATATATTATTACGTGAGCAGATGATGCCACAGATACTACTGAAGTTAAACTGGAGTGTAACAGAGGCTTGCAGACAGCTGCTCTGGAACTTTAAGGTTTACTTTTTTCCCAATTTTTTTTTTACCCTGCATATCTTTCATAGCTTACATTATCTGCTCACTTCATGGACAGAGTCTTACTCTTTATTGTCTCTCCTCTCTGCTCCTCTGCTCTCACCCCCTGCATGTCTCCTCCCACTCTGGTGGCCAGATCACACTTTCCACAGTGTAGCTCCCCATTACTGAATGAAAAAAAAAAATGAATAATAGCAAATACATTGCCAGATGTTCTCACTCATTATTTACCTTTTTATTTTATTTAGAAAACTAAAAACCTCACCACCTTAAGGCAACTTCTTGTAGGTGTGGCAAGGCCTTTTGGTGCGAAGGATGTTGATTTTTTTTGACTGGGAATGTGCTTATCAGGGTTTTCTGCTTTTGGCTTTTGTGAACCAAGGACCATCACTAGCATCACAGTTACTTGATATTTTATATAATTGAAAAATTAAAAATATTACTGAAATATCTTCATTTTTGACCCAAAGCAAATTACAGGAAATATTCAAATATTTTACACTATATTTTCTGTAAACTTATTAACTCAGAAGAGCAGTGTGGGTTTTTTTTCCTTTTTTAGAAATTAAGTTCCACCACAAGATTTTTCAAATGCTGATAGACCCAATTCAGTATGGACTATTTTCCAATGAGACAGCAGTCATGCTGTCGCCAGAAACTAAGACATGATATACGTTCCCCAATCCCTGACAGCTAGACCTGCTAAAATATTAATATTTTATTGCATAAGGATTTTTCACTTAAAATACCAGCTTAAAATTTGGTTGTTCTGCAAGATTTTTGCTTGAAATTTCTTGATGTTTCAATTTCATTTTTCGGAGCAGACTGGAATCTCTTTTTTGATTTAAATTTGATTCATCATTTTCAACCACAGAAGCGCTTCTCTTGTCATTGGTGATAGGAAGTGGCCAATTATTCATAACGCAAAGCAATAAAAATGTATACATAATACATACTGTCAGTATGGCAATAAGCACAATTCAGGTATTTGCAAGGAAGTTAATAATGGACTATCTTAATAAACTAGTTTAATAAAAATGTACCTGGTTAGATTTCACTGTTTACATCCAAAAAAAACTATGACTTTTAAAATGCCTTCTCAACTTTTTTTCCATATTTCTAATGACAGTATTTTCATTAAGTTTTAAATTGATAGACTGAAATTATATTATTTCCCTCAGTAAATGAAGCCATTAGAATTCTGTAGTTATAAATTATAATTATTATAGCCCCTTGCAAGCATAAAGAATAAATAGAATCCATATTATATACTATTACTGTATTTTGGGAAGACAAAAGACAAACTTACAATTGCTTGTTGTAAACACGTTAAAACACAGTTTCCATCCTTTCTAACTTATTTCTATGTTAATGACTGCTTTATCTCACCCATCCCATGAAAATGCAATAGTAGCCTGTTTATACAGTGACAAGAACTCCAAGGTTCTGCACTGAAGTTTCTAGAATAAATTGTCATCAACTGGAACTGAAAACTATTTTTTTCTCACACACATGATTGTCAGTTACAAAATAATTGCACAAACAAATAAATGTGCTTCCTGCAATGTGGAATTTTGTTTGGATTTATTTTGAACACAATAAATCACTTTTTAGACTTTCAACTCCATTGAAATTGTTATGGTGCCATGAACAAAAGGATATTGACTCTTAAAGCAATTTAGGTGGTAGCAGACTTAGAAATTTAACCAGCAATACCCCCTTATTCTAATACTAAACTTGATAGAAGTGATAGTGGAAGCAGTATATTTAATTTTAAATCTAGTTAAAGTCCATTATTTCTCCTACATTTAACCCATGGCCCATCCCTTGCATTGTGAATGGTATCTCTATGACAGGAAGTTGCAAGGTGAAGAAACAAGACAGAGTGAACAGGAGGCAGACTAAAATAAACAGGGTATTACATATAATTCTTAGTCATACAAAGAATTTATGGGTTTCTATTTTTAACCTGATTGTCAAAAACCAAAATCACACAGAAAAAACTGAAGGCCTTTCCTCTCCATCCATATTTATGAATATTTCCACCATGCATCCTCTGGATACTTCAGGATATAGCCAGTTGTTGCTAACATTGTCAACATTCTCTCTTTCACAGAGGATGACACATTGCATTGTATTTGAGAAGATATGTCGAAGATTCTACCAAAAAAAAAAAAAAAAAAAAAAAAAAAAAGAACAAAAAGACCA
>VWZU01018812.1:168300-184991 GCA_013397095.1 Sterrhoptilus dennistouni
AAAAAAGAAAAAAAGAAAAAAAAGACATCCATTTAGTGAGCTCTACATACATCACAACTATACCACAGAGTTCTTAAAGAAAAGCAGATTTATTTTTTTTCTGATGTAGCTCTGTGTATTTCCATCCATTTAAACACTGTTTTACTAAGATTTTAGGTTACTTTCTAATGTGGAAAAGAAAATTGAATTTTATCCAAATCTCATCTAACTCAGCAAATCAAATAATAGGTTCTCTCTTCTGTTCAATGTTTTATCTTCACACTTGACCTTCAGTATATTATGAAATATCTATACCTGGAAGGTAAAACAGAACAGGCTTCTGGCATAAACTAGTGTCCTGACAACTTTCAGCCTGAGTTAAAATCACCTCTATTAGCAGTCTTCTCAAATGTTAGAACAAAAAGATAAAACATTTAAATGTACAGAAAACATTGCTGGGATTCAGTGGTCACATCAGCCTTCCACCTGTGCTGGGCTTCCTTCCACTTTGTGTTAATCAAACCAGTGGTTTAAAGGACAAAAGCATATTTTTGGTAAGGGTCAGAGACTTTGAACAATAAGTGTGAACACTTGCCAAAATTAGAGCAGGGAGAAACGACAAGCTATGGAAAACAGAGCGGCTGAACATAAACTGCACTTGACAGGGGGGTGATAGTCATTGTGCTCATGACTTCAGTGCAATTTTGCAAGTGATAAAAGGAAATAGTTCTGGCATGATTGAAATTACAAGAACATCTGCCACAAAGAAACAAGACAAAAAAACCCAAACCCAACAAGACCATCAAAGATGTCTTTTTTTAGAAGACTGTAGTTAAGCTACTGAATAGGACTTGATCGGTACAAAGACTTTGTGCTATTCATTGCAGATGTAAACCCAGCTCATAATTAGCCATTCATAAATTTAGATTTATATGTACTAGTTTAGTCATTCCTGCTAATATTTAGCAGGATTTTGAATTCAGGTGGCAAATGGCACAAGTGCCAGCTTTGGCTCTCTTTCATAATTACACATTAGCTTTGTGCATGTATTAATACTAAGCAACTTCTTAAAAATTATTTCATTTTAAGTAATATTTGGTGGGTAAATATATTGGTTAAATATCTTCAGATTGGACCTGGTCTGGAAAGGTTGTCTTGTTCTAACCTCCTGCCATGGGCAGGGACACCTTACACCAGACCAGGTTGCTCAGAGCCCCATCCAACCTGGCCTTGAACACTTCCAGGGATGGGGCAGCCACAGCTTCTCTGGACAACCTCTGCCAGGGCCTCATCACTCTCATAGGGAAGAATTTTTTCCTAATATCTGATGTAAACCTACTCTGTGTCAGTTTGAAGTAATTCTCCTCTGTCCTGTCACTACATGCTCTTGTAAATTCATTTTGCATATTCACTATAGAAAGTTAACTTACAAATAAAATATCATTAAATATTCATTGTTGTTACTTGGGACACTAGAGATATTGTGCATTTTTCTGCATTATTTAATAAAAATATATCAGAAATGGAGATGATCATATTCCAGGTCCTTGACTTAGTTTAACAATCTGTTGTAGAAATATATATATATATATATATATGTATATATATGAGTTGAAACCAAAGCAAACTAAAAATGCTAATTTGTTATTTCCAGATTAAAAAAAAAAATCCTGGAAAAAATTTCTTACAGACCTTCTACATAGAGCATTGGAAAGTATTAAATAGAACAAGCTTTGGCAAAGATACCAAATGACTGCCTGGAGTTAACACCTTTGAATTGGAAACAAGACTCAAATAACTGGATTTTGTCATGCTGAGAATGTAGCAAAAGGAAAACTGACATAATACTGCAAAGTTTTGGTTTGCTTTGTTTTGTTTTTGGGAGGGAGGATGCTGAGGGGAAGGAAAAAAACATAGAACTGAAGAGGCCAAAGAAATTTAAGTCATATTGACTTTGCTTTATGTGTGTGTGAGATTTTCAACAATAACAGACAGGAAAACAAGAGCAGGGAAAATACAGAAAAATACAAAAAATTCCAACAAAATTTTAGAAATATTACTATTCCAGACCATTACAAACAGATTTTTAATAGCCCTCTTTTTTCTAGAAATAATAAAAAAAATGTTTATAGAATCAATCTAAATGTCAATGATTCATGTAATAGTATGCCACATAATATATTAGACAAACAGGGGAAAACAGGAATTGGCAAGAAGGAGAAGATGCCAGCAAAATGTGCCATCAAGGTGACAGGAGAGCTCTGATAAAAGATGAAGATTATTAGTGCAGTTTCACAAGAAGCCTCCCTGATCTATTTGAGATTTTATTTTGGGTCCTTGGCCAAAAAAAAAAAAAAAAAAAGGCATATGCAGAGTATCTGTGTTGTATGTCTGCTTGGTCTCCCCCATCTCCTGCACAGAGGCAAAATTGCCAATAGGAAGCATAATCAATACCCTGCAGGATCAAAGAACAAGCCTAAATCTGATATTTCAGGACCTTGAGTCCTGGAATAACAGCAATGCAATGGCGTGTAAACTACCAGGGTGTGTATTTATGCACTGAAACTAATAAGAATTTCTGATCTATGATGAGTAGTCATCATGTAGAAATGACAGACGACGGAGATTTAATGTACTGTTTCACCCCCAAATGATTGTAAAGTACAAATATATTGCAACAACACATAGGTGAATTTAATCTTATAATGCATCAGAAGAGAATTTTCAAGTTTAAATCCTTGGAGTGTGAATTAGACAGTTATGCTTAAATATGTGGGCCTCTGAGTCCATGTTACAGGATCAAAACACAGGCGGATAAATAATCTGATTTTTTTTTTCTTTTTTTTGTCTTTTTTTTTTTTTTTTTTTAAGGAAAAAACTGCCTTTTAACCAAAAGAAAAAAAATCAGATGCTGTTATAAAGTTTTTTATTGGCGAGCATATCACTTGGTACCCATTGTCAACTGGGCTCAGCTGTCCCAGCTGTGTCCCTTCCTAGCTCCCTGTGCACCCCCAGCCCATTCATAGGTGGGGTGGGATGAGGGGCAGAAAAGTTGTGGGCTCTCTACAAGTCATAACAAAAACTTCTGGTTATCAGCGCTATTTTCAGCACAGATCCAAAACACAGCCCCAGACTACCTACTATGATGAAAATTAACTCCATCCCAGCCAAAACCATCACATAGAAGCCAGCATTTTTTCTTTTGACTTTCTAAAGTGTGATAAATTAAGAGGAAACAACAGGGTGGAATTAAAAAAATCTAAGAAAAAAAAATTTCTTCTTTTAAGAAGGCAAAAAATAGAAAGAAGAAGACACAACTTTTAATACTCCATGATTTTTCACATATATGGTATCCCATATTGGTCATTTTTATATTCTAGGTAGGCAAAACAATACATTGCTCAACAGCAATCCTTGCATGAAATCGCTGATTTGAAAGCTTTTAGAGTAGACTAAAATGGCATGATGGCCACAGCTGAGTTGCTACATCAAATAATTGCTTTTCTAGCTGCAAATACGGGGTTTGAATTAATTTTGTCCCACCTTGTAGTCATTTGGATCTTATCCAATGAAATATCTGTGCTGGATCAAAGTGTTTCCAATGTTAAATGTTACGAGTGGGAGCCCAGAGATCATGGTTAACCTCAATGTCCTGCTAGTCAAAATAAGAAGGGTGGGATTCTCAAAACCACTTCACCTATTGCATTGTAATAAACCAGATAATTGTAATTTTGTATGGAAACAGCACAAAACAGTATCAACTTCACAAGTGATGTTGTTGTTCTGTCACTCCTCTCTGTGATTAGTTGACCACCTCTCAACAAAAAACGCTTTGGTTTTGTGCAGTCTAACTTCCAAACACATAATCCAGCAAATTGTCTTTGAGAAGCCTTCAGTTTACTGGGTTTCCATGGTAACCAAGTTATAATCTCGTAAAATAATGTATGAGTTTTGTCTTAAATATCTGATTTCCATAAAGCTACTTTCATTACCATTAATTAAGTTACAATCTTTTTATACTTTACCAATTATATTTCTTATCAACTTTGTCCAGAATGTGTGTCATGCTAACTAGCTTAAATATTGCCTAACTCATCTTACATTTATTTTGAAATATGAGGATTAAGTTCTTCTGCACAGTTGGAGTATTTCCAATGATTTTAAACATATCTATAGATGCAATCTGTGCCACAGAGTGTGTTTGGGCTGGTTCTATAAATCATTTCAGGTCAAGATTGGGGCACTTCTTTAATTTCATCATTAAGTTATTGTTTAATATCTTTACAGATAGTTAAAAATTAATTTGTTTCCATAATAAAACACTAAAATTTGTTATTAAGCAGACTTTTCTGAGAGGTTAATTGGAGGGAAGGAGTGTTAAGTTGCACTATATTTTGCAATAGTTAGAAAAAGAGTAACAGCAGATTGAAAAGCCACAGCTCAGGAAGAGAGTGGTAAAGCTAAATTTCAGAAAAGAAAGGGATTTTTTCCCAATGAATTCAAACACAATGACAGTTTTGTCATTTGCAGTTGTCTGTCTACGTGAGCAAAAGAAAGGGGTTCTGGAAAATGGAGGGGAAGCAAAATGATAATTCTGAGCAGACAACAGATTTTTAGCATTTATTTCGATTGCTCTTAGAGAAATATTATGTATAATGTCAAAAAATTGAACCGAGAAAAACCACAACCTTATCTTCCAGCAGGGGAAAAAACGATACGAAAAAAAATAAAATTATCAGAAATTTCAAATTTAAAAGGAATATATGTATTTATTTGGTTGCTTCCAATTTTCAGTATTCTGACATTTTTTCTCCCCAACTAAAATCAGTCCCAAATCATAGCTATAATATTTTAACACCTAATTGAAATAATTCGTATTATGCTGGTATATCTCTATTCCAAACTCCTAGACTACTGTCCTGGGTTGTAGTGTAGGATGTACACAAAGTATTTATTCTATTACCATCTTCATGAACTGTCGGAACCAGGTGCGGCAGTGTCTTCCCAGGCCCCTTTCCTTTGGGCTCTCTTCTGCTAATGGCCTATCAATGCCTTGCCCATGACCCACAGGTAACTCCCTTCAGGAGTTGTCTCTGTTTAATGGGCCATCAAGGACCCACTTCACAACTCCTCATCCTATTGTGAGATGCTCTGTCCAGGGGGAGCAGCCAAGCATTCTCACCTGGATATAAGCTGGTATGTGGGACAGTGCAAGTAGCCCTCACCCACTGGATTCCCAGAGGACCAGAGCTGCCAGACCTTTCTACAGGATCACTGCTTCAGGAAGACCGCCTCATCTGGACTGCTTCCACCATCCTGCTCAGGTTGTATTCTGACTCTGTCAGTGGTCCTTTGTGTTATTGCATTTATTTTATTTTACCTTTTTACCTTTCTTCTTATTAAACTGTATTTCTGACTTGGAGCCTCTCACTCATCTTGCTTTCAAACCACAATGACTACATATGAATGTTAAAAAGTTTCTTGATATTATAAATTTTAGTCTAGGTTTTATGTATTACCAATATTATTATTTGATAATTTTTCTGTTAACCAAAAATAATAAACATATATGTAATATATGTATATATAAATGATTTTTTTTCATCACAAGTAGAAAAGAGCGTCCTTTTACATAATTAATTTGTCTTGAGATTATTGTAATTGAGAAGGAGAAATTATAATAAATTTAACAATGATATATGCTGAAAAAGAAGATAAGCGGAAAAATCCCCAAATCTACCTCCCTCACCTCTCTAATAAGAATTTTTCATAAAAGATAAGGAAGTTAGATAATCTATACAGTCTTCCCTCTCAATGGCTCTGCTACTTAGATGTTGCAAAACAATGATGCTCCACTGAAAATACTTCAGCGTTTCCACCAAAAGTAGAGAATATTTTCCAACTTTCTTGGAATTCTTTTCCCTTACTCACTGCTTGTTCAGATTTATAAGCAAAAGGTGGGGATATATTGCACGAAAACCTGAGAGCTAACCACTTGTATTACAGAGCTCTGATTTCAAGTGACTGAATATGATTTCCATCACTGAATGCTTTCTGGCTTATGAACACTATGTTAAAATTTATATCACTTTGCAGTTCCAGTGGGAAAACTGTCATAGGTAATGCTAGTGTGGACTGTATATTGATGGATTTTGCACTTTCACCACATTAGCAATATTTCTGCAAGCATTTGTCTTGCTGACAGTGACTTTGACAGTTAGAGACCCACTGTTGCACTTTCATTAAAACATCAAGCTGTTTTTCCTACCTGGTGGTCTGGAGAAGCTGTGCATGTCTGCCTTGTAAATTAAGACTCCGGAGAGAAGGTAACCTTGAGACTTCTCTGCCTTGCAGGCCCTCTCCTACTGTCTGCTGGTGGGCACAGTCATTTTTCTTGGTGCCAACGAGGAGTATCTGCTTTTACTCTTAGACTTTGGAATTCCTTTTCTCAAATCAAGTGAAATGTTAGAAGAAAAAAGGTTCACAACGAAAGCATCAATGCAGCGTCTTTTTCATGTTGTAATGATGGTACATTTCATGTTGTTATGGATGTGATCGTTTGTTCACAACAGAACAAACGATCACATCCATTCTTTCAAGTTAAAGGTTTAGGGTACATGCTGGACTATGATAATCTGAAGAGGACTTGAAAGTGTTTGTTGTGCTTTGCCTTCTTTTTGATGCAAATACTAAACAATATCATCACATTTCGATCACCTATCTGATTATTTTTCTCTCCAGCAAAAGTCTGTGTGTTACTCATTTTCACCTGACTAAATTAGAAAAATATATTGGCAATCTAAAACACCATGAGCCCAAGTTTCATTTTCCTTTTAATAAAATTAGTAAAGATAAATCTTTAGATGATTAAAGAAAAAAATCCTAACACCATATGCACTTTTTCAAATACAGCCAAAAGATTATCCTTTCCAAAAATACATTTTGCAGAGACAAGGTTGTGAATGCTTCTGTAATTTATCAGATTATTGTGATCAGGATTTTAAAAGAAAAAGGCTTGTGAAATTAACTCCAGGGGCTTCCAGTTGACAGTATGCAATAAAACATTTTTCCTAGATGTCACAGTTTATTTTACTACATGGGTTAATTGTTATAGAAAATTACCCTATGTCTTCAAGTGAGCCTGAAAACTTTATTTTATTCATTGAACTCTGCAACTATTCTTCTATTAAGATATTAGAATGTGAAAACATTAGTCAATTATGCATTTCCTGATTTATTTTAGAGATTCATACGTAGTCAGAATATGATTGGTCTGAAGCGTTCTCATTTTCTTTTGTTACCAAAGTGATAAATATCAGTGTCAGCAATAATAATCCTTTTCTTTGCACTGCCTGTTACAGTTGGATGTTGACCAAAAAGCTGCAAAAATATTTTTAAAACAAAACAAAACAAACAAACAAACAAAAAAATAAAATTGGAACATGGCAAAGAAAAGAAGGGGAAAAAACCCCAATACTTTAAAAGAATCCATAAAGTTTTGCTTTCAGCCATCATCCACATTTACTCTGAGACAGAGATGAGATGAAATTGAAACTCAGAACAAACAGGAAAGAGAAATCTCTCCAGCTATAGAACAAGAAAAGTCTTCTGGAGAAAGAAGAACTACAGAAAAAAAAAACCAAACAAACAAAAACAATGCAAAACTAAACAGATGTCTATGAATCAAAGGTCTATTAGCCAAAGAGAGGAATTAAAATGATTAGAATGTTTTCAGTAGCAGGATACAATTTGATACAATCTACGGCAGTCCATAGGAAAGCATAGATGATTGAACAAAAGAAAAAAAGGGGAAAAAAAAAACAACAAAAAAGAAAAAGCCATAATTAGTACTTTGTTGTTCTACTCAATTGTAACATCTTTCAAATTAAGTCAGTGTTTGAAATATGCAGATTATTAAATTCAAAGATGCTTACTTTACATAAAGTGGGTTTAGAACTGAAGAAATTACATTACAGTCTTGTAATTTATCTGCTATTGTATCATGTTACAGAAATTTAAGTGTAAGAAAATTTGTTTAAGATTTATATTCAATCATTCTTTATGGGTTTATCATTTAGGTGCAGTGAATTTCTGTTTTCCTTCTTTGTTTCAAAACTGCCACTGCGATCAGGGAAATCAAACAGCAACTTGCTCATTTTTCTTATCCTTTAAATGGTCTTTTTATTTTCCCAAGAAATTTTACAGAAACATTAAATACATTTGGCACAGGACTTTGAAAATGTAGTTAAGAAAACCAGGAATAAGCTCTTTTTTTACTAAGTTTGAAACATTTTCCAGTTTTCTTATAATTCCTATTATCAGGAGGATTATAGAATATTTTTAATCATAACTGAGAAATCAAGCCACTTTTCAAAAGGTGAAGGCTTATCTTTAAAAAAAAGATTCGATCCATATTTAATCTTTCTCTAACAATTTTTATATGATATAAATAACTAAGAACTGGAGACTCTTTCTATGCTACTGAAGCCCATGCCAAAATCCCATCTATTTCAACAAGTGCAGAATTGACCTCTGAGTTTCTTTGCAAAGGAGTTTTGATACACAACTACAAAATAAGTTTTTTTTCTGCCAAATGATTTGAAATCTTCAGCCCTCTCTCTCTGTGCTCGCTGCCTGGGGACCTGAGGGAAGCTTGGTCAGTTCCACAGATTTGAAGTAAGGTGAAGTGACTCCAACCAATCACATCATCCAGATTCCAGATACTACTTGCCAAAATCTCCCAACCATTGGAAGGAGACATTCAAATGCACTGTTTACTCCTTGCAAACATAAACTCTTCCATTTCAGGAAGTTAGATTAAGGTAAGCAAAAAATTTAGGCAGTCTTTCCAATTGAGTAAAAATCTCTTTAGTCCTCAGAGAACTAGGGATGTACAATGACAGTTCTGTAGCATTTAAAGAGTAATTAAGTGCAACAGAATTAAAATTATATCCTTAGTAAGATGGATCACTGGGGAAGTTGAACTGTTGCCTTTTCCTGTATATCAGACTCTTTACAATTACAGTCCAAAACTCACTTGGGGTTTTAAACCATTGGTATTTAAAAACAATTATGTTAATTTGGGTATGCAAATCAGTCTAATTGCTCTAGTTTCCTATAGTTTTCCACAAAATCAATGTGTTCTGTATCTTCATGATGAGGTCGAGACTAGAATTTTCATTTTAAAGCAGGGGTCTGTGTCTGTTAGAAGGGTTTAAGCATCTGTCCTGGGTTGCAGTGTAGGATGTACACAAAGTATTTATTCTATCACCATCTTCATGAACTGTTGAAACCAGGTGGGCTAGTGTTTTCCCAAGGGTGTCTTCTGCTAATGACCTTTGGGGTGTCTTCTGCTAATGGCCCATCAACGCCTTCAAGGACCATCTTCATCAAGGCCATCAAGGACCCACTTCACAACTCCTCATCCTATTGTGAGATGCTCTGTCCAGGGGGAGCAGCCAAGCATTCTCACCTGGATATAAGCTGGTATGTGGGACAGTGCAAGTAGCCCTGACCCACTGGATTCCCAGAAGAGCAGAGCTACCACACCTTTCTACAGGATCACTGCTTCAGGAAGACCATCTCATCTAGACTGCTTCCACTATCCTGCTCAGGTTGTATTCTGACTCTGTCAGTGGTCCTTTGTGTTATCGCATTTATTTTATTTTTACCTTTTTTACCTTTTTTTCTTATTAAATTATATTTCTGACTTGGAGCCTCCCACTCGTTTTGCTTTCAAACCACGACAGCATCTTTTACTTAAAGAATTACTGGGGTTTTTTTACAGCTCATACTGTAACAGTATATGCGTGGCTTTGCCCAAGTGTTGGAATAAATTTATATATAATTTGCCTTAGTATTGCTTCAAACATATATTGATTATTGATTTAACTTTTCTTCCATTAAAATATTGTGATTATTTTAATTTAAGATTTTAAATTGAGATAATTTTAAATTAAGATTTTCCTTGACTATAAAAATTGATTGATTGAAGTGCCATTATATAATAATGTGACTCATATTTTAGAATCACACAATATGTATCTTTAATGCTCACATACACTGTGTTCATTCGAGACACTGACTTTTGGTAATGCTTGATATATATACTTCAAAACATTTTTCCCTTCTACAGGTTCTGAAAGGGAACTCTCAGTCTAAACTGTTAAACCTTTAGACTGAGATGTTTTTAGTGACATCCACTAGGGAAAAAAAAAAGAAAAAACAAAATCAAAACCCTTCTGAGCACTGCTGACATTTTTATAGTTTTATAGTTTTAAGAAACATTTTAAATTTATTCACCACTTTATATGTGATATCACCTGTAATAATTTCTTCTGCAGGTTTATAAATTTATAAATAACAGTGCGTGTTCTTCAGATTGCCTGAAACTTTCTGTTTGTTGGTGATATTGTGTTCTACACGAAGAACACCAACACATTTAACAGATTGCTCAGACATGTTTTCCAGTTTGGGTGTCTGGTCCCCCAAAAGGGTAATATTACATCAAGGATATAATTTTGTTCATACCAGTGAAACTCTACATTAATGCTACCCTAAGTTTAAGGATTAAAAAAAAAATCAGAAAGAAACAAAGGGACCCTCATATGACTTTGTCATCTTTTGAAGTTTTGCAGCTAAATCATCTAGAGAATTCTCCAGGAGTAGGCTCTTCAGAAATGAAAAGGATGGATGAGCTTTGCTCTTCACACTGGTTATGACACTTGAAAAAGGGAAGAGCAGAAGGGCATTCTCTTTGCGTTCTCAGCAATGACTGATCCTTTACCCATGCCTGGTGACCAGTTGTAGGGGAATTAGGGAACAGAACTAAACAGGAACCTGGCAATACAGAAAGCTGAAAGCTGAACATTGGGAGAGAATTATGGCACAACCCAGGTAATGCAAGGAAACAGAAGACAGGAAATGGGTGGGAGGGAAGAGAGGGATATTGGGGAATCAACAGGAAGCAACGATGGATGGATCAGAAGGACCAGAACCTAAAATGAATATTTGATAAATGCAGAGTGGAGAAGAGACAAAAATCAAAGGCAAAGGGGATATGCCTCAAAATGAGAAAGAACTGGGGCAAATTATCATTTAGAAGAGAAGACAGTAGCTACGAATTACAGCAACAGAGGTAAAAAAAAAAAACTTAGGAAAATTTCTTCCTATACTTTGTGGTTTTGAACAAAAGCCTGAAATCCATAAGGTTGGACAGAATACTTAATTTATCAAGCACCATCCCTACAAGATGAAATCATAAAGGGCAACAATTTTGAATCCTTTATTGAGCACAATTTAACACTGATTTGCTTTTGTACCTAAAACACCTGTCAATCCCAGAGCAATTTTCCTTTGTTCTATATTCAACTCTTCTCCCATATATTTATAGAGAAAAAAACATCTTTTGCGAGATTGCAGTGTGCTGCTCTAAGCAAATCAAGCATTTTCAATCATTTACCATAAACAGAATTTTTTTCATTCCCTTAAACTTTCTCTGTGCCTCTTCTGCCTCAGATTTATCCAGCTTGAAAATAGACTATGCTAAGGCCTACATTATATGCAAAAAACTCAGTAGTTCCTTGAAGAAAGGTGTGTGTACCTATATATCAATACACATCCCTGTAGGTATACATAAAGAACTAACAGCTATATACTCTGACATCTTGTCTGCCTTATTTCCAGATGCCATATGTCCCTGTCTCTGTGCCCGATGATGCAGTTTAGCTATAGTGCTCCCCGTACACTGCGCTAAATTAGATAAGAAATGATTGTGAAGTAAAGAAGTATGTGGTCATGCACTTGACCAAAAAGACACCTCACAAGTGAGTCACATTTCCTTCTGTTTAATTGCCATTGTTTAGTTGTTGAGTACTTCGAATTCCAAAGAACAGGGGGTTTAAACGTACATTTTGTATTATTATCCCCTGTATAAATTCAGGCGTGCAATTTTTATTCCTCTCCAAACTCTCTAATGATAACCATGAAATGAAAATCTAAAACTAAGATGTCATGGCTTATGTTTTTTACAGGACAAGAGGACACAGCCTTAAGCTGGGCCAGGGGAGATGCAGACTGCACATCAGGAGGAATGAAAACCATTGTCAAACATTGGAAGGCACTGCCCAAGGAAGTGGAGGAGTCATCATCCCTGGATGTGTCAAATAAACAACATGGAAGTGGCACTCAGTGCTCTGGTCAGGTAGACAGGGTAGCGTTCAATCAAAGGTTGGACTTGATGATCCTGGAGGTCTTTTCCAACCTTGATGATTCTATGATTCTATGTTGTGGATGCAAAAACTAAGCTTAAAAATATTATGAGGAAAGGTGACCAAATCCCATGTTTATTTTGGTATAAGAGCATGGAGAAACCAAGCTCTGTTTAATGTTCTTCTACATCTGCTTCCTTGGCCATGTTCAATGCCACATTAATGATTTTGCATTCACATATAATATTAGTGAAAAAGAAACTACAGTCTCAAGGAAAAGAAACTTTACATTTGCATTCCTGTTAGACAGTGTAGTCTGTTTACAAAATTTTCAACATGCATTCAGTTCTAGCCAATAAACACTCCCTCAAATGGAGGTTCTGCATATTTCCTGGATTACTTGCAAAATTTAGGATATTAAATTTGTAATCAAATATATGAGGTGTAACATAGAAGTATCAGAGAATATCACCTGCAAAGTTCTAGAGATTCTGGACATTCTGTATAAACACCTTGATTAAATTATATAGTTTATGCCTGAAAACATAAACTCATTTGCTGTGCCCTCCTCACTGAGCATTTATGACACATTTTTTAATAAGTTCCATACTCATTTTAAAACCTTATCATGGAAAAACTTTATTAAGAGTGACAATAAAATAATATTTGAAAATTTCATATCCCCCCTTCAGAACCATGTATGTATGAGATTCAGAATAATTTGATTCTGATATTCATAATAAGAAACCTAATTTTAACAAACTGTCATTAAAGAGAAAGTGTTCTTGTGTGTGATTTCTGGTCTTCACACAGATATCTAAACACTTTATTTAGATCTTGAATTAAGACAGTTCCTTCTCTGAAGAAATGCAAGTCCAAAAGGTTAAAGATGCCAATCAGAAAGTTTCCTGTACTTAGATAACTGGTAAAACATTCTGTGAAATGAAATTCTCTAGTTTCTTTCTCATGGGATCCATTACCTTAATCAAATTACCTTAAGTTATCCTTGAATAATTGCAATTTAATATATAGCTTTTTTTTTATTGTCTAGCCACTTCATTTTAGCCCATAGTAATTCTTTGATTATTGAAGACTTTTTTTTTTTAATTTTTTTTTTTCAGAATAAACAAGCTAAGGAAATCAGTTTGCCTCTATGCAACCCTGAACTGACACTCTATGTAAGACCAGAACTGACACAATGGTTTTCCTATTGAAAAAGAGGAAAGTTCTAATAATGGGAGATAATATAAAAATTGCACACAATTGCATTGCAAAGATCCTTTAAAGCAACAGATATGATGTCCCCATCGCTGGAAGTGTTCAAGGCCAGGTTGGATGGAGCTTTGAGCAACCTGGTCTAGTGGAAAATGTCCTTGCCCATGGTAGGGGATTTGGAAGGAGATGGTCTTTATGGTCCATTTTAATACAGACTGAACTGACACAATGGTTTTCCTATTGAAAAAGAGGAAAGTTCTAATAATGGGAGATAATATAAAAATTGCACACAATTGCATTGCAAAGATCCTTTAAAGCAACAGATATGATGTCCCCATCGCTGGAAGTGTTCAAGGCCAGGTTGGATGGAGCTTTGAGCAACCTGGTCTAGTGGAAAATGTCCTTGCCCATGGTAGGGGATTTGGAAGGAGATGGTCTTTATGGTCCATTTTAATACAGACCATTCTATGATTCTATGATTTAAATGTGTTTCAAGAGACATAATATTAACTACTGATTTGATTACAAGCTTAAAAACTTTGACATAAAATAAACTGAGAATGTTAAAGTATTTTTAGTCTGGATGAAGGAAAGAAGCTTTGCAACAAACAGTGACAATTTACAGACAAAACTGGACAGTTGTTGGGTCACAAAAATAACAGGTTTCTGTGCTATTTACTTTATGTTACTGAAATAAAAACACTAAAAAAAATCTGAGGTTTTAAATCAAAATATAGAAAATCAAATATTTTAATGTTATTTAACAAGAACAATCAGATCATATTGTTAAAATGTAATGACTTTTAAGTAGTTTTAGTAGAAAAATTATGAAATACAACTGTTATCCATTATGTTTTGTTATGATGTGATATTGCAAATAAATGTGATGCAATGTGTTAACTACTCTTGCTTTTCATATTTAAGTATTACTGATCTGAGGCGAAGACAGTCTTATTGGGAAAAGCAGGTTTTCTCCTTTCAGAAATTAGTCTCTTAAGATGTACATAAATACAGTTTTCCATTTTGATGTTGTACCTCAAATTGCCTGAACAAAAATGGGGTCATAGCAGAATAATAGCAGTGGCTGAATAGTGAAAATGGTGTTTCTTCAACATTAATTTGATCTCTACAAGATTCTGATTCAGAGATACCTTCTTAGAAATATAAATTAGGGAAAATAAGTGTAAATGTTTAAACTTACAAATAAAAATAGAACTCTAATTGACAATATATTTTTTTCTTTGTGGAGCCTGAGATAAAATAGCTATATGTTAAATTATGGGAAAAATAGATTACCCTAGTAGTCAAAATGAAATTCTTTTTATGTAAGTAGTTAACAGGGGTCGGATTCAGTTATTCCAAATGCACGTTGCACTTCTGCACATTTGTAATTTTCTACTGTGAACAAGAAATAGGTATTTATGGAAATTTCCATGATAAAAAAAGATATTATGCAAATGTAGTAGAACAGCTGCAACAAATTGCAGTAGGACACAGTGCAGATTATCTCTTACTCCTGTTCTTTTTCTTTTTGAGTTATATGTTAAATCTTGAACTCAGACGAGGAAGGATCCAGTAAGCCAGAAGAAAGAAACTGCAATGCTAAGAGTTATATTCCACTGAGAAATTGCTAGAAAATGGAGCACTGCAAAGCATGAGCTCTGCTTTGCCACCCCATTCTGCTCTTTTAACACGAGTTTTCTCCTGGAAACTGTTGGCATAGATGGATGGACCTGAACTGCTGGATGTATGGTTTGCCCTAAGCTAAATGCTTATACATACCTGTGAGAGACCGAGACTCACAAATAAACCTGCGCTGTTTTTCAGTAAATATTTCATAGAAATTCCAAACTGTCTGCCATTGTGTGTATTCCCAGAAGACTTATAACCGAGAGATTTCAGACCCTGTTGATACCCACTGGTGGAATAGATTGCAAGAGGTTCAAAAATGGTCTTTCTGTCTGGTGGGTGAGAGCATACCTCAGTATTGATTTATAAAATTGTAAAAGCTCCACGGGGCAAATAGCATGAGTTTAAAGAAGTTCCACATGTATTAACCTAATGAATATGGAGTAGTAAATATCAGACTTCTTTTTAAATTCATTTTAGATTTTAGGGAGTAAAGTTTAGGTGGTTTTGAATTTTTGATTTATATTTTCATAGGTCTTTCAAAGACTTTTCCAAGCAGTGCAAAGTCTCATACAAGACACCACAGGAGTCTTTTCTTTAGGTATTCAAACAAAACTCCTGAAGTCTTCAGTGAGATTGGAGTAAGCTGGGTGTAAGGAAAACTAAAATAACCAGACAAACAAAAACAGAGAAGAGAGATTTTCTTCCTTGAACTCTCATTATCAGTATGTGAAATACAATTTTCTTTTAGACTTCCATAATTTATAACTGTACTGAGAGCACAGTTCATCCCTCTTATGTTTCAAAGTGTTTGGTGATGGTGATACAGTTATAGTGAAGTCTTGCTACTATTCAGTAAATATAAGGGAAACACAGTGAGAGGAAACTCCCATCTTCCAGTCTTGTAAAAGTAAATTAAGGTAGAGCCAGTTCACAGTTTCAATTGAGAATCAGCATTTGTCTGGTCCTTTATTTTGCATGTGTGACTTTTCTAATCAAAATTAGAAAAATGAATGAAAAAATGCAAAATGCAAAATGAAATAAGCAGAATTAATCCAAGTTTTTTATCAAAATAATCTGGAAAATGTATCTTAAATAGGTTGACTTATAACTATAAATTACTTTAAGTAATGTTTTCTCTGCATGATTCAAGCAATAGGATCCTTCTCCAGGAATCCAGAAAAGTTCTGACTTGAGATGCTCTGTCATCAGAGATGTAGGTCAAAAGCATAAACCATAAAATAATTTGGATTTCTGTTTTCAAAATCAGTGGTTCCCTTTGCTGTAGCTGTGGATAAGCAGAGGTTCAGAACAAGGCACTGTAGTTGAAAGTCTTTGGTGTGTTTTACTAGAAACATTGGGATTGAATTTCCATGTCTAGAACTTCCTTGATCACTACCGATGTTTTCCAGTGGCCTCTGATCTGGAAATACATTTAGCAGTCTTGCTAAATTCCACTCAGTTTTGGGGTTTATTTTCACATAATTCTGTCATGGCTCAGATTTTGCTGATATTCATTTTTGCTATTAACCACAAAGAAGCAAAAAAATCCAGGAATGCTTTGTGGTAGTTTTCTAGTAAAAGAAAAATAAAAAAAAAAAAAAAAAAAAAAAAAAAAAAAAAAAAAAAACAATTCAATAACTGTTCTTATCCACAAAA
>VWZU01018812.1:185107-231600 GCA_013397095.1 Sterrhoptilus dennistouni
TATATTTACATCTTTTACACATAGACTAAATTCCTGGCTCTGTTTAAGTCAATGGTGAAGCCAAATATGGATGTTTTTACATGGCCCAGAATTTCAAGTTTTATTTTTAATTATTTATAAAACCATTTATATTAACTAATTTCAGTCCTTGTCGTGGTTTGAAAGCAAAATGAGTGAGAGGCTCCAAGTCAGAAAAAGACCACTGACAGAGTCAGAATACAACCTGAGCAGGCTGGTGGAAGCAGTCCAGATGAGGCGGTCTTCCTGGAGCAGTGATCCTGTAGAAAGGTCTGGCAGCTCTGGTCCTCTGGGAATCCAGTGGGTAAAGGCTGCTTGTACTGTCCCAAATCCCAGATTCTATCCAGGTGGGAATGCTTGGCTCCTCCCCCTGGGCAGAGCATCTCACAATGGGATGATGAGTTGTGAAGTGGGTCCTTGATGGCCCATTAAACAGAGATAACTCCTGAAGGGAGTTACCTGTGAGTCATGGGTAAGGCATTGATAGGCCATTAGCAGAAGAGAGCCCAAAGGAAAGGGGCCTGGGAAGACACTGCCGCACCTGGTTCCGACAGTTCATGAAGATGGTAATAGAATAAATACTTTGTGTACATCCTACACTACAACCCAGGACAGTGCTGTCCTGACTTTTAAATATGTGATACTTACAACTGGGGTCCACAGGATAAGGAAAAATCATTATTTTAGTAAAATATTCATAATAAAAACTCTAAACCATAACCCATATTCCTATTAAGAGGTTTTTATAGGCAAACACTCAGAGTGGTGAGGCACTGGCACAGGGATGCTGAAGATGCTCCATCCCTGGAAGTGTTGAAGGCCAGGTTGGATGGGGCCCTGAGAACCTGGTCTAGTGAAAAGTCCATGGCTGGGGTCTTGGAACTGGATGATCTTTAAGGTATTTTTCATCCCAAGCCATCCTATGAATTCTCTGAAACCCAGCTGTAGTCTATAGATTAAGGCTGACAAGGCAGCAGATTACAGATCATATGAGTGTCCATTTATTCCTATATTCTGACATTCTGAGCACAGTATATATTTTTGGATATAAGTTATGGTTCTTAATGTTAAAAAAATCCCCCTCTCCACTACCTTTATTGTACGATCAAGGAGGAGAGGGAATGGAATAATTTAGTTGTGGTGTAATTTCATAGATTTTAGAATCCATTCTATGAGCTAGATGGAGGTATCATTAAAGGAAACCCATAAGAATCTCAGTAGGAAAAGCAAAAAAATACAACTGAAAACCAATGTAATAAGCTATCCACAAGTAAATGAAAGTAAGACTAATTAGAATTCTTCCTCCCACACATAAAATATTCAGTAAATAGCGTAATCGTTCACATCTGATAATATAACTGAACCAATGGTTACAAGTGATCCTTAGTTATTGTGGTTGTAGCCAGGTGGACATGGGTTGCTTCTTCCACAGAACAAACATAACAAGAGGAAACAGCCCCAAGTTGCACTGGGAAGGTTTAGATTGGATATTAGGAATGATTTCTGCATGAAAGGGTTGTCAAAAGTTAGAAAATTTGCTTAGGGATTTCATATGTCCATAAAGGAATAAAACAGGCCTAAATATAGGCTACTTAATTAGAACATTATCCTCCCAGTGGGTTAATTAGACTATAAGCTGGGGAAATAGAATAATGGAATATTTCCAAAGGGAGAAATTTCAATGCATTCTCTTTTAAAGTTGCTTTGCCAAATGGGGAAAGGAGAATAAACTCATCTCTGAGCATACATTACAAGATTGGGTTTGTATTTAATTTGTGCATTTGGTTTTGTTTACCAAAATTGAAATTAATTACTTTCCTTCTGCTGTATCTGACCTGTATTCTTCTTCCTCTGAGAACAGGGACCAGCTTTATCTGTTTATTTCTGTAGTCTGTTTATCTTAAAGGGACAATAGACTAAAATATTCACTTGTTTTATTGTTTGAGTTAGACAGAAGGGAAAAAATATAAATGGTGTGCTGGTTTTGACAACCAAAGGGTAAATAAGGTGTTCCAAGACTCCATTCCCTGGTTTTGTAACCCTAAGAGATGGCAATCTTTATAACTTCATTTTCTCTGTGGAATGTCTCTTCCATTGCTGTCCTCACAGTATGTTTTTCCCATGTCATAGGAATTCAATATTCCTAAACATAAAATATCTTCTTACTATAAAATATCACATTACTTACTATACCTCAGTTTAATTAAACCATTCTACTGGAAATCCATTCCAGCAGGAATAGGAAGTCACGTTAGCTCACTGGTTACCTGTTTTCAGTTCATCTGTGATTCCTGTACTTTCCTAAGCAACACACTCTCTTCTTTCACGAAGGAAGATATGTTTGGGAAAGAACGGTTAAAAATAACCAGATTCATTTTCTGAAGGCTGAAGTAAGCACCAAAGCCTGATTCAGGTGATATCAATTTAGTGACAGCTGTTATCCCCCTGCTTTGGTCTTTCAGCTGGGCCTTCAGGTCATGAGTAATGAAGAGAGGCTACCTGAAGGTTTGCTCTAAGGAAGGATCTCTGTGATCTTCATCTAAACTGGAGGTCAAGATTAGTTGACATGTATGTGTATTGTCAATAGCATCACTGGATCCTGACCCTGTCTTCCAAATCTAGTTCCAGATGAATCTTTTGACTCACAAAGTCATGGGGTGGTGACATGTCTTATTGCCATCTTGTCCTTGCAAAAGAGACCACCCTTAGTCTTCATCTGAATTCTGTGCAAACACTGTCTTCCAAAACATAAATTTCCTGAATGATGTGTTGGTAAATGTACTTCTGTCCTAGATGCTTCTTCAATCTAACAGATTTGTAGGTAATTTCTTCTAATTTCTTCTGTCTTAATCTGATGAGCTCAGTGTTATTTGAAAACCTACTTTTTTAAAATGTTTACACTCTCATCCTCACCTACCATGTAATCCTTAGCTGGCAGCAGCTTACATTTTCTGGAGGAATGTTACAGACTTCCTTCTAAAGCAGCTGAAGTGAAAATACACTGTAATCACTAAATGCAGATGTTTATGCTCACTCCAGTTTACTGGTAAAATTGCACTGCTGCTAACAGGTAATGGTAGGCTGCTCATGTAACCATTTACTGTCAAAAGTTCTGCCCTTTGCTCCCCTCTCTAAAGTGGCTGCTGAGTCAGGCAGCTCTGAATGGCTGCTGACTTCTGCCATCCAATTTTATTTCCTCTTTTACTTGCTTTTGTGAACCTCAGCTTGAGAAATACTACATGAAATCTTTAACAAGTACTATAGCTACAGCACGCGCCTCAACACGGTGCTGTCCTCTTGAGATTAAAGTGAAAATGAAAATCATCAAAAAATATGAAGCATAAAAGAAAAATAGAGAAAGCGTGTACGTGAGAACTGAATAGATAAATGCAAAGGGAAGAGAAAGAGCATCCCTCCTAGGAAATCTATCTGAATGCACAGAAAGGAGAAAATGAAATAGCAATAATACTATGCTTTCCTGTTCAGCTATTTATTCTGATGAAAATAATGGTATCTACATCATTCAGGGATCAAATGACAAGAGACTAAAGTTATGAGTTAGGAAGCCAGAAGTCAACTTTAAAATTGATTTTTAGAAGATTAGAGGCTTGTAAAAAACTGACAATTCAATAAAACTAGAATCTACATAACTTTTGAAAAAAATAAAAGATAGCTGTGGGAAGGAGAAATATTCTTAATATACAATTAAAAAGTTACTTTTTATTTGGGATTTAACATAAACCTGCACCACATAGTCTTTTTTTAGGAATGTCTTACCCATAAAAAGACCAGTTAGAATGATGCACAGTGAGTAGCTAGTATTGTCTTTTTCTCAAAGGTGAAACAAAGTCTTAAATTACTGAATGCAACTTTTTCATAAAGAGTTTGAAATGCTACAAAACTTTGAAACCATAACTAAAACAAAAGCCTCTAAAGTGGTATAAACCAATAATAATTAAAATAAGGAGATAAGAGGAAATTGACTGACAACCAGGTACCAATGAATCTTTCAAAGTGGGCCAAAACACTGAGAGGTGATGCAAAAACCAAACAAGGGCAGCAAACTGAGCTGCAGTGTCTTGCTCCAAAATATGTATGAGGAAAGTCAAAATTAATCAAGCTATCATCAACTAAGGTGATGCTTAACATTATAGATATTGTGAAATAAAAATCCCACAGTTCTTTAACATGCTTTTTTTTAAAAAAAAGAATATGTTCACTTGCTGTTACAAATTGAGCATTACCTTCTTCGACATCATTCATTTTACTGGCCTATGAGCAGAAAAGTGTACAGATTTTCTTGAGTAAGAATCCTTGTTTGCTTCTTTTATTTTCAATTAATTCACCATTCAGTACAATATTTCTGTTGTCTGCAACATTAGTTTTATCCCATGGCATTATTATTGCAGGGGGGATACTCTTGAGGATACAGGTTTTGAATAAAGGTTGTAATTAATTAGAATAACCATTTTACTTTGTCCAACATACAAACTGGTGCACCAATTATATTTAAATGTCCTTGCAAACATTGTCTTTCAAGATGTGCACATTTATGTAGTACTTAGGAACCCAGGTTTGGGGTACAAAAAGGTGATAAGGTTTAGGTTACAATCTAAGTGGGCATTGGGAGCTGACATTACCCACCAGAATTGTATGTCAAGATCTTTTTGAATTTCTACTTAAGATTCTTGATAGAGATCAAAGTTTTTATTATCTGTGTATATATTTACATATTTTAAATCTCAATAAAACTGCCAAATCATGGTGCCAAAAACAGAACTAAGAAGGCATTCCATAACTAAGTCTGTACCTACTGTAAAAATTTAGAGGATGACACTCAGACCTGAAATATTAGAGATTTTCAACCAGTTTCTAAAATGTCAGTTGAAATTTAATCATGTATTGGTAATAAGGTAATTTGTAAATACTTAGCTTCTGTATAAAGCCTTCTAAAATTTCTGCCTCTTTATCAGTTCTCCTCTGTCTTAAGCAGATTAGAAACCAGAAAAAAGACTATGGTTGTGTGGATCGGTTGGTGGCGAAGTTGTGGGGGAAATAGAAAAGGATATCTCTGAAAAAATTCACATAGTCCTTTTTTTTTTTATGCAGGCAGGTCAGATTCTTTTAAAAGCATTTCTTTTTGGGGAAGGAGTCATCTAGATGGATAGAATTATGGGTTAGGAAAACATGTCTATTTTGAGAAATGGACAATTGATTTTTATACACAATAGCAAGGATGTAATATTTTGCAGAAGACATCTCCAGAATACTTTAAAAAGGAACATATTCTGGAACTTAGAAGTCTGGTTAAGGAAACAACAATTTTGATTTCAAGTGAGACCAGTATGCCTCATTAAATTATTGGAGTCATTTGAAGGTATTTTTACGGTAGTCACCAAACAATGTATTCTATGACATGAACTGTACATAGACTTTCCTGACAGCATTTGGTAGAGTTTCATATTTGAAGCTAATATTCCGCAGACTTCTGGTAAACACATGGGATTTCTGTTGTACAGATAGTAACTGGTAAACAAATGAATCTCTCCAGCCTTTTGGTTAATAATAGGTAGTCAAAGAATAGGACAGAGTCAAAGGACAGAGAGTGGTTTTGGTTTAATAAAAGTAAGTGAGATAATTTGGCCTTTTTTGCTGGTCATGATGGTTTTTATTGAGATTCAGAACAGGAAAACCTGATAGGAAAAAGCCCCATAAAATTATAAGGTAATGAGAACTGTAGGGTGAGGAAGTGTATTGAATTGAAATGATTTATATGTATTGCAGCCCTTGAGGTTGCAGTGCATCTTTCACCCCTTTCCTGGAATCAAGGTACAGGGAGCAGGCACAAATGAGAAACGTTTGAAAGCAAAGCTGTAGCCTTGGTTTTGTGCTTGAGAGGTTTTGGTTTTCTGAATTTCTTTTCCCAGGGAATTTTCTGTAAACAAGAGACATGTTTTTGTGGCTGTAGTGTGTTTTCCCCAGGAGGAACTTCTTCTTGTCTCTCTGGTCTGACCAATGTGATTGAAGAGGTTTGTCTTTGTTTCACCAGTCGAATTGGTCTGTGTAGAATAGTATATAAGGATATAATCCCAAAAATTATATGGATATAATCCCAAAAACAAAGGAGTAATTTTCAGCCTTCTGAAGTCGGAGTCTGTATCGTTGTGGTGTAAAACAGCGTCACAAAGCCAAGGGAACTCCAGGGCTGAGAAGGAATGGATCCTAGTGGCAGCATCACACTCGTCCCAGAGAGATCTGAGACACTGCTGATCACTCCAGCACTCCCAAAGAGACATTCCAATAGTCTCTTTCCTTGGGAATGGCTAAAACTGTCCAAAGTCAGAGCCAGAAGAGATTCAAAAGGGTGATTGTAGCATCAGAAAACAAGAGTAAAGGTATTCATAAGTTTACTTTATAAAAAATAAAGAATATTTTCATTGACATCTGTCTGCATTGATCTGGAATGTAAATGTTGGAATTACTATAACTGGATATAAAAGTCCTTATTTAAATATATTTTGCAGTATTACCCTAAGAAAGTCTTGATGAATATGTATTTATACATATATATATGTACATACATACAAACATACATTGACATTTATATTTATCAGATTCATCTTTGAATAAAATACAGCTATTTTTCTTCCCCATCTGTAAAAGATTTAAGCATGTCATACACAATTATAAGTAGTTTTCTAAGGTATCCAAGCTGGGAAAGAAAATATTTATTACGTAGATATTTTAAATTTCCACACTAATTGCTAGAACCATAGAAAACAATACAGATTTTCCACATTTATATTGGAAGTATATATTAGAATGAGAAAACATTAGCAAGAGCTTCCAATATGCCCTCTTCACAACATGATACAAAAACTTTGAGGAAGCTGTTGCTAAGTTGTAATATCTCTACAGAGATTAATTTGGCAGAGTTCCTCAGGAAGAAGTGGGAAGATAGATGTTTTGGTGGGGAAAAGAAACCTGCTGGTTTCCTGAATAATCAGAATGTGAATGTAACAGTCCTAACAGAGCAGCATCTGTCACCAAGCAAATCTGATATTTAGTGGAAAGAATTAAACAGTAAGCAGTTCCTGATCAGTGTTCAGCCATCTTAGAAGAAAAGTGCCTGGGAATTCTTCTGGGGGAGTGCTTTGTAGCTCAGTCATGACTTGTTTTCCCTTAATTTCTAAGAGGCATTGTCCCTGGGCTGCAAGGTTTCACAAGTCTTCATTAGCATAATTTTTTTTATGCTTCAAACCCTTTGCACTTCAGCAAAACCATCCCTGCTGAATAAAGTTACTTCCTCTGTAGATGGAGATAACAGGCAGAGCAATAATTATAAGTAAGATACATTAACAGCGCAAAATACTTAAAATACTTATAAAATTACAGATTTACTATCATAGCTGACTGCTACATGTTTTCACAAATTACAGCAATAACAAATGGCAAAAAAAGTCAAGGGAAAACGCTCTCAAAACCCTGATGTGTATCGACATATGTGTGTTACAGGACTGGAAGGAGCTAGGGGACAAGGTCCAGAGGGGAGAAAAGAGTGGAAACAGTTGGGAAAGCTGGTAGAAGAGCTTTAGATTCCTTCACTTCCCTTCACCTTCCTCCTCTGTTATCCAGCCTCTGCTTGAGAATGGGATGCAAACGGATGCAAACTTGTCCCTTATCAGAAATTCCTCTGCACCATTTAAGGGGCTTTGCAGTACTGTGATAGGCAAGGTATTTACTTCCCCATGTCCTCCAAACAAGTAAAAGTCAATTCTATTTCCTCAGGGATACAATCTAAACGAGGGGATCGGGAATGAGAATTATTTATCTTTTGTATATAATGATTCCCCAGAAAATACATCAAATGACTCAGGGAAATATAAATACTAATAGCATTATTGATACAATCACCTATGAATAGTCAATGAGCTTGCGGCTCTCAGGACACAATGAGTAAAGTCTAAAAAATCTCTTTCCTCGCAAATACAATTTCCATCGCAAATTATAACACATAACCTGATGCTTAGAGATCTGTTCAGCAGGCCCTGTACAAGCTTTTCCAATACTCAGCTATGTAGTCTTCAAATATATATGTATATTTCTTCTCACATAATTTAGTTTTATTTCATCACACCCGTGTAGCAAAACCTGTCTTGGCTAATACCTAACAATAGTAATTAACAGTAACATGTAATTGTGGTAAAAAAAGATGCTATATAAATAATAATCTATTATAGCTAGTTCTGCTCTTTGAATTTTCAGGGGGCATAAAATAAGAATTCTGATAGCATAATTACCTGTATTTGTATTGTCTTAAATTTCATGGGTATGTACTAAAACCCTAGCCTGAAAAAGGGAAAAAATGGCATGGTTCTATATTATAAAATACAATATAAGGGCAGTTTATGTGGTTTCAGTGGGAATTTTTGTTATATAAACTATAAATTCCTTATATTTCCACTCATGGCGAATTTTTATTAACCCACTGAGCCTGCCTTTTATGATACACCCATTAGCTTATCTCAAACCTTCTCCAATACATTACTTTGATATCTCTTTATCCCATATGCTGCAGCAGTATTAACTGAAGACCATATACACTTAATTAATAAAAAAATACAACCCCCCACCTAAATTCCCTTTTTGAGTTTTCTTTGGGAAGTCAGTTCTACAGGAGACAGTTAACACAGCAGAGGATTGATGCAGAACCTGCAAGCCCTTCGTTGTCCATCTATCTGTGTGCATGCACAACTTTTATATATTTTTATTTTGTTCTGCACCAGAGCACTAATATATGTTAGAGCTGTGCACTGTTGGCTGATAACTTTGCAATCTTGTGGGGGTTTGCTACAAGGTGGTTCTATTTCTGACTTATCATCTGTGTCTAAAAAAGGGTTTGAGCTCTCCAGAAAAATTGGTCCCCCTAAGGAGCAATTAACAAATGCTGGCAATCAAAAAACATGAACATGCACCAAAACTATTTATTATTAGGGAACTTTGTTCTTCGGAGACATCACCAGTTCTGCCAAGTGCCAATTATTCAGCTTAAATCTCCTTCCAAATGAATGGGACTTTTTTAATATGAAAAATATTAGTACAGTCATAAACTGTGTATGTTAAGATCTCCCAAACACCTAGTTAAAGGGACATATTTAATGAGATTTTTTTTAAAGAAAGCTAAGTACTGGGAGATGGATTAAAAAGTTTCAAAAGATGCAGTTTTCAAAGTAAAATGATCAAAATATGCTTCATGAAAAGTAAAAAGAAATCCAAAAGGGCATATCATTAAAGTTGCATGATTTAAATTAGTTGTGTTACCAAGTTAAATTCATTCTTTTGTCAAAGCTACATGCAGAGTTCTTTTGTTGTGTTTTAGCTTCATATGTATTTAAAGCAGCAAAACATTATCATCATACTCTGCCCAAAACTTTTCCTGTGCATAAATTATCTGTGTGTTTTAGGGCATTGTACCTTCTCTGATCCTATAAATTTTATTAAAAGTAATGGTTTCAAGAAATGCAAAAGACACAACTCGCCTGCACAGAAATATTCAGAAAAAACCCCCAGGTTTTAATGTATATATTTGTAAAAACCCATAAGCACATTTGAATATTCCAGAGATTTAAATGGAAGAGATGCACCATTCACACACTCAGACCTATTTAAGAGGCGATGTTGAAGGCTCTTAAAGGAAATAGTAAAAACTGGTGGCATTTTGTCAGAATACTTAGTGGCAGCAGTAAAACCAAGAGCTGATCAATTTCACCTGCTGCTGTGGCAGGGATGGGCTGAGGAGGAATGAGCCGAGAAAGTCCCTGAGGCACCTTGAAAGAGAAGGATAATTCCAAAACGCACAGAACAGCAGAAACAACTGCAGGCCTGGCATGTGAGCCGCTGGACTCACCAGGAGTTTACATCATGAAATAGCAACAAATTGGAATAAATTCTAATTATCTTCACCTCAGAGAGACAAGTTTACCCTAAACTCTCTGGGCATCAGAAGTGGAAATGGGTAAGACAAAATACGAGCTGCTATTTCTTCAGAAGACTCTGACCTCTTTTTTATCCAGCAAAAGCTTCCATCTTCAGTTCAGTTCAGTTCTGAAAACACTCATTTGAAATGCCACTGAAGTCTGTCATCCATTTTTAAATTGTAAAAGTCTTCCCTGACTGCCTGTCATCAGGAATAGAAAACTTCTTTGAATAACCGATGTATTCATGCTCAGAAAACCTTTGTCCAAAAAGTGTCCATACTTCCATGTGGCATCTTCTTTTACACCGAAATACCCTCATTTTTAATGTTTGTTTTGCAGGTAGAATATTCTGAAATTGCACACAAAGAAAATATTTCATGAGGGTTAAATAAAACAGGACTAATTATTATCTTTAGGTCTATAATCATATTTTGTCCCAAGACAATAAAACTTTGTTAAGAATTATTATCTGTATTTAAAAAGAAAAAACAAACAAAAAAATCCCACCAAAACTTAAAAACAAACAAACAAACAGAAACCACACCAGAAAAAAACCCCACCTTCCTCTGCAGAACCATGTTCTTATCAGAAATTCTGACACCACTAACTGTGTTTGGGATATCAAATACTGAACACTGGTTTTATTCAGTGTTCTAAGAACTGAAGCGCTGAGAACTGTCAAATATTTTTCAGCCTGAGCCCAGATATATTTGGTCCCTTTTTTTATCACCATCAAGGGATTTCAGCAATCATTCTTAGTAGAGTACTGTTGAAATCAAAAATATTTTGAATGTGTTAGTAATACAGAATTCTTAGCAGAACCATGGTTCATAATGTAATATTGAACCAATTCACACACTCAGTGGGCTGTAAATACATCAGTTAAAAAAAAAAAAAAAAAAAAAAAAAAAAAAAAAAAAAAAAAAAGAATAAACAGAAAGNGAGAAACCTCCTAATCCTGGTTTTCTATAAGAGCCAGTTTTCATGGAAAAACATTTTACAAATGCCAGCACCTGTATTATCTTTTTCAGCTGCAGTAAGTGAGTATGTCATACAAATACAGACAGGTGTAAGTTTTAATGTTACCTTTTTGCATATATTTGGCTTTTTGGCTCCCAATACTGACAGTTTCTGCTTGAGAAGATTATCTTTTCTAATTTCTTACAGAAGACTAACTGAATCAGAGGTCATGTATTATTTCCCCTGATCTAGGTTTTAGTTTAAAATATAGGAATTTTCAAAAATTACTTCCTAAGTAATTTAAGTAAAATAAGTGAAATAAGCAGCATCCTAAACCAACACTAAACAGAGCCCAGAATAGCAACACTGGTTACAATGATATCTCTATGTCATGCTTTCCAGAGGGCTACTAAAATCTGATATCATAAAGGAATTTTTCTTCTTAATAATCCTGCCAAAGTGCATAATGTTTTCAAAAAATCCTCATCCTTGTAAGGAATTATATTATTGATTAAATACTGTGTATCTGTTGTGTCACCTAAGATACCAAACTTGCTAATATTCTTAAAAATCTCCATTTTAAAACGTGAATTATAGTGTCAGGATTCTCCAAAACTTTTTCATCCTCTCTTTCTGGGTTTTCATATTTTACTTCCTTTTTATCTTATTTTTATCAAACTCGGGTTTGTTTTAGAAATGAGACATAACTCTGAATATTATTACTAATTCAAATATCATTTCTCCTCAGTGTATTTGACTTTTATTCCACTATTACTCTTTCAATAAAAACTGTGAAAAATATATAAGATGCTGTTTTCAATCACATATTTCATAAAATAAGGTATCGATGCATGGGAACATCTACATCCACTGTTTCTCAGCTCAGTTTCCATGCCACTGCCTTTTTATTGTTTGTGGAAATTGCTAGTTAAGGAATAAACCAAGAAGCTATTTAAAAACATAGCATGTTCCTATAACATCTGGGCACAAAATGATGTCAAAACCTTATAAATGAATGAACTAACCAATTAGACATCTAAGTGATCTCAAGGAAAATAAAAGCAGCAAGTCAAAACTAAACAAAATCAAGAAAAACATTAAAAGAGGAGTCTTTAAATGCAACCTTCCAAAAAGACAAAATTTTGATTCACCTCTCACAAGAGCAGGACAAAATCCATTTCTTTTTTGACTCTTCAGTAGCTTGGTCTTAAGATTTAAGGGCTTAGCAAATACATCCCAGAAAAGTTTTTGTAAGAGAAGATAGGAAAATATGCTGTCTCCAAGGTGGCTTGAATTAAATCTCTCTGTTCTATGTAGTATTCTCTGACGTTAAACAAGATGAAACATCTTTTATCATATTAATGTATCACCAGTATGAACTGCTGGGTCTGAACATGATTCTGAACAGCCATCAAGATTTCACAGGAATGAGACTTACGGTCTTCATGTTGGTGTTTCTTTTGAAAGATGTGTTGGTTAATCTGTACTTAAAGCATTTAAAATAAATAAATTGTGGAATCTTTTGCAAAGTGTAGTACTTTGGGAGTTGAATGTCTCCAGCAGCATTGTCAGCTGCTGTCCAGATGCTGACATGAGCCTGTGTTGAATGTCTTTACAACTGCACAAAAATTCTCACAGGATGTGAGATTACCCAAACTGTTCTGCCATATTTTTATAGTCCAGATCCAGTATGGTTGCACATAATCCCTCTAGCACCTGCATGACCATTGCCATTATCTTAAACCTTTTACCTATCCTAACTACATGGAAAAAACTGTTTTTAATGACTATTTCTGCATCTGTGAGAAGAGTTTGTTTGGACTTTTAAAAATTAGTTACGTTCAATTTGATCAGTTTCTTCACCCACAGCAGTATTTACCTCAACAAGTCCCTTGCATAGCCAGATTCTTTGCCCAGAATGTCAATCCAGCATCAATTAATCAATCAGAAGGTACAGGTAGTGACTACTAGTTGGTCTAAGCACAGCAGGTGTCCAATGAAGGAATCTCCTGGAGATTTCATTTGCCTGGAGAACTCCTGCCAGACCTTGTAAGGTCACTGATTCACCTTACCTGAAATAATTTGTTGTCTCAAATCTGTGAGAGGCTTGATGGGGACTGCCTCGACCTCCCAGGAAATTAATTACTTACTTGCTATGGGCATGAACACAGGCACAGATAAATCTGATATACTCAGTTGCATCAAAATTATAACTGTAGGACAAATTTGGATGTCATACCTCTAGCTTAAATTCCATAGATTTTACCATCGGAGTTTTGTTTAAAAGAGCAGGGAAAGCTACTTGCAACTATTCTTCAGCCTGGAGAAGATTGAGGAGAGACCTCACGGTGTTCTTCAACGTCTTCATGAGGAGAAGTGGAAGGACATGGCCTGATCTCTTCACTTGTGATCAGTGACGGAACTTGAGGGAGTGGCCTGAAGCTGAGTCAGGCGAGGTTGGATATTAGGGAAAGGTTCTTCACCCAGAGGGTGGTTGTGCACTGCACCAGGCTCCTCAGGGACAATGTCATACCACCAAGCCTGACAAAGCTCAAGAAGCATTTGGACAACGCTCTCAGACATGTGGTGGGGTTGTTGGGGTGTCCTGTGAAGGGCCAGGAGTTGTACTCAATGATCCACATGGGTCCCTTGAAATTCAGCATATTCTACTATTCTGTGATTCTATGAACATTTTTGGGTTTGGTATAAATAGAGATATTCATTCACAGTCTACCTTTCTTAGATACCAGAGAGCTTCACCAGGACAATTTCTTTGTTTTTAAGTAGCAATACCCTTACTTGAATATTATACAAAATCAAAGAAAGAATCTTAAATTACTTGGATGGGAGGAGAACTTATTTTTCTTCTTACTCAAGTTAATGATAATTCCGATGAGCAAAGTCAAATTCCTGTAAATGTTATCATTATTTCCCTCTCATTCATTATGTATATCATAGTCTTTTTTAAAACTCAAGATCTCAGTGATTTTAAGGATATAAGTGATTAAAGAAATATTTAGACCAGTATAAGCCAGACATACCATTTTCTATGATTTTTAAGATCATTTGTAATTTTATAACCTGAGAGCTTCATTTGTGTGAGGGTGCTGTAAGTATGTCTCAAGGGGTCCTGCTGATTTAAAAAGCACTTTTGTCCCTTAATGGTCATCAGGAATGAACTGTAAACTACTACCTCAAAATCATTTTATCAATGATACACTGGTATACACCAGTCAGATGGGTAGTTGAAAGGTAAGGAAAAGAAGAAAAGAATAAGAAATTCAATGATGCAATAAGAATAACAGAAGTTACTCAACATGTGTGCAATTATACATATATAGAATATTTTCTATGAATCAATGAAATTTTAAAGTGGGAAACACCTAAAATAATTGTTCTCCATTATCCAAAATTACCTAAACATTTTTGCCTTTCTGTATTCAACCCTATGATATACCAGGAATAGTCTGCAGATTGCTTTTCATTCATTGTCTGATCTCCTCTATGTGTTATCTACTCAATAGAATAGGCAATAGTTATTTTTTGGTAAAAAAATTGTAACTGGTTATTCACCGAATTGGCATAATATACTTTTTTTTTTTTTTTTTGCTTGTTCTGATGGATTTGTAAAATGAATGATGAGCTTGGCAGAGGAATTGCAAGTGGTGTTTTTCAGGCAAAATCACGTGTGATAGGATAATGAGGAAAATTTAGTGTTAAAGTAGAGTTACATAAGGAATGTCATAGTTAAGAGCCAGCCTGTGTTGGTAAGTTGAATTCTTTAATGTCCCCCTCTTACCATGTCAATTCCACCTTTTTTATAACATTGGTCCAAAGAGACCCAAGCTCACTCGAGCTTCTGAAGCTTTCTCCCTTTCAAAGGCCTGATTTTCCATTAGGGAAATGACTGAGAGATTTACAAAGGGAGCTTCCTGTAAGCCCTCTACTTGAAAATATCCTAAATAAAAGGGAAAGGCCAGGTCATGTCTTCTGAAGGCTCACTGAAAAATCCATCTTTGGGTAAACGTGTTGTAATGCATTTTTTCTGCCATACGTTCATCCTGACTACCTCATTAATAAGGTAGGACAACAGAAGCTCTAATTGCTTTTAAGATTAAAATTCAGTGAATGTATATAACATTTTATCATTTAAGTTTCTTCTTATCTAAAGATTGCAGCCAAAGCAAAACAGAGAATGTTCTTAAATATGTGATATATTTTGGCCTTTAACATAACTGAGTTCCCTATCTTCAGAATCCCTTGGGGTTGTCTTAGAATTAAATCAAATATTCTTAATGTGTTTTTTCATTAAAATACGCATTCTATGCTTTAGATTTGAAGGTGAAGAGGATGAACATTAAGACTTATATAAGAAAAAAGGTTGGAACATTGTTCTGATATCTGCCAGGGACAAAATGTGTGAATTTCAATTATTCTCAGTGCTCATCTTTAAAAAAGGCATAACAATTTTTATTTTTTTAATTAAAAATTGAAAAGTTGAAGCTAAAAAAATGTTTATACAAGTGGTCTGGTAAACATATTAAATGCATCTAAAGAATAACAATAGTGATAACACCATCACCTCCTCCCCCATTGTTGTAGAAAACACTACTGTGACAGTACCTAACAAAAACTGCATTCTTTCATTCCCTTGACTTGCTGTGTTTTGGTTTCTAAGGGAAAAAAAGAAGAAACCAAACACACAGACTTTCTCTCATTACAAGCTTTCTGCAATATTTAATTTAGTTTTTTAGTACACCAAGTTTTTCAAGTTTTTATGTAAATCCTGTCTTACACTAAAGTAGAGAAATTTTCTGGAAAATATATTGGCTTTCTTAATAGCTGATTTCTCTTTTGAAATGCAAATTATTTCTTCCCATTATTATGATTTTCTCAAGAGAATATATACCTTATTCACTTCAATTCAGTCAAATTTGAAATGCATTATTTCTCCTGCTGATGCTTTTCAGGGAACTTTTAATAGATCAATAGTTCAACAGGCATTCTTTCAGATTCAAGATATTTCTCCCATGTCTCACTGCTTCAATAAGAAGTTAGAGCTCTGATAATTGCCCCTCATGGAAGACCAGTCTTTTATTTAATACTCTATGCAGGCATGTTTTTTCTTCCAGAACACTTACTTATAAGCAACAGGAAACATTTTAATGATGCATTTATAAGAAACCATATATTTGATTTTTAGGAATGCCAGGGATTTGTAACTGATTTTAAAGAAAAGTATGATATGTCTTCTGTAATTCAAATGGCACTTTGATAGTCTTTTAGAGATTTTTTCTTTCCCAAATGTCACAATACACTAAATTTCCCATTTCATATTTCTTTCTCAAGTATTAAAAGTGTTAATATACCTTAAAGAAGTCAGTGACAGATTTAAGATAACATTTTATATGTCTGAAGAAACATAGAGGTACATCACTAGACTCAAAAAGCTGTTTATGAGGATTATGTAGCTATTGTTTCAATAAGATCTTTGGATTTAGGTACCTAGATGCATTGTGTTGGGGTTTTTTCCTGAAGATTTAATAGGGCAACTGCTAATTTCGGTTCCAGAGAACTTTTCTCTTTTAAGAGTTTTAGAGAAAAGTGAGTATTACCACTGAGTAGTTGTATTTAAAAAGCAGTGTGAAGTTTTAATGGAAAACATAATTCCACTAGCTAATTTTAAATATATGACATTATATAGTTTTAAAATAGTGTTAATAATAAGTATTGTGTTAATAGTAAGTATTGCTTATTAATAACATAAAGAACAATTACATTGTTCTTTAAACTAAGAGAATAGAAAACAACTTGAAAAATGGCATTCAGCAGATGACTCTTCTTCTGATGGAGAGGGCAGGGGAGACCAGTTTATTCAAGGGATTTTTTTGTCAACAACATAAAAAGAGGTTGCGTCTTGTGTCCTGTGCTGGCGTACTTTTTCACATATGAACAGCAGTGTTTTGAAAGAGTAGATTTACTTTGCATGCAAATATTAACTACATTGACTATGAACATTATCTCAGACACCTGGAGGAAGCAGAAGATTTGGGCTATATGGTGTTCAGTGATACTATGAAGCTTACTACTGTAGGGCAAGAAAGGGAAGATCCAGGCCCTGAGGGAAGGCAGTGGATGTGAGAATAATGTAAATATCTCGACAGTTTATCTGACCTCAAGAGCCATAGAAAAATAAGAAAATTACCAGATGCTATCAGGTTGAGAATTATTCAAATTCTAGGTACTGTTGAGCATATTTAATCTGACTGTAGCCTTTTAGTTATGCTCTCACAAATCATGAGCGAAGTGGGTTTGTGATTCTGTGCATTTAAACCTTCTGCCATACCAGTGAGTGGTGATTGCAAGCATAACATCAGTATGAAAATACTTAGAAATACCAAGGAGATCCTGCAACATATGGATATGAAATTCAAGCCTCAAACCACGGATGTCAAAGAAATTTTTAACTGAAAGCTGCGTAAAATAATTCCATTGTAATAAGCATACTATTCTTTTAAATTCCTGATTACACATAAGTATTCCTGTACATGTACAGACACACAGAGGTAAAAGAAAGGTTACCATAGATTTGTAGAGAGGCAGAATGGCCTGGGTTTGAAGGGACTTCAAAGATCATCATGTTCCAACCTCTCTGCCAGGAACAGAGACACCTTCCACTAGACCAGGTTGCTCAGAGCTCCATCCAACCTGCTCTTGAGCACTTCCAGGGATGGGGCAGCCACAGCTTCTCTGGGCAACCTGTGCCAGGGCCTCCATACCCTAACGGGCTTCCAGCATGCAATCTAATTAATCTCTCAATTTTTGGCTATTCCCCCTTGTCCTGTCACTCCAGACACTTGTAAATAGTCTCTCTCTGTCTTTCCTGTGCTCCCTTCAGGCACTGGAAGGTCACAATTTGATCACCCTTCTCTGTTCCAGCCTGAACAATCTCAGTTCTCCCAGCCTTTCCTCAGAGCAAAGCTGCTCCATCCCTCTGATCTCCTTGGTGCCTCCTCTGGCCCGGCTCCAGCAGGTCCCTGTCCTTGCTGTGCTGGGAGCCCAGAGTTGGATGCAGCTCTGCAGGTGGGGTCTCAGCAGAGTGGGGCAGAGGGGCAGAATCCCCTCCCTGCCCTGCTGCCCATGGGCCTTTGGGTGCAGCCCAGGACACAGGGATTTCTGGGCCATGTCCAGCCTCTCACCCACCAAACTTCTAGTTTTGTTTGTCTTTTTATTGACATTTTGCCCTAACTTAACACCTGAATCACTGTCTTGTTATATTCTCACTCTTTAAGTCTATGTACCCCAGTGTAGAAGAGTGCAATTAAGTTCTATAGTGGCACAACTTCTTAAGGAAAACTCTGTTGAGTGTGAAACATTTACTGGTGGTAAATGCCTGTCACTCTTTGAACATTACATTTTTAATACCTTATTTAAGTACCGGAACAAGGAATTTGTGTTCTTTATTTCAGTTTCTTTCACACTTAGAGAAAACAGTATCTCCTAAGTTAATTTAATCTTGTGTGTAGGTAGAGAAAAATTACATGGATTTCTACGTGCATGTCAACACTTAAGACTTGATCAGCTTTGGATGGAAAGAAAGAAACCCAACATCCTCTTCACCTACTCGAATAGGATAAATGTTTCTTTAATGGTTTTCAGGACATAGCGGGCTGATACTATTCTTGTGCTATTGTAGTCTGAGATGGAAAGCATATATGATTTGGATTTGCTTAGGAATTTTTAGTGCATCTATAATTTATTGACAAGGATGTTTAGCTATATAAATATCATGATTCTTAATTTAAATGCTTGAACATTAATAATTCTTCTGTTTATTTTCCATTTAATCTATGACATTTGAAATACGTCCGAAACAATTATTTCTGCAAATATTAGAAAAACAAAAACTTATTTTAGCCATTATGGATAATCAAAAACTCTGTGGGATAGCCCACTCTATTAGATTTAAGACTAAAAGTTTTATGCTCTAAAAAGAACAACTGAAAGAGCAGAAATGTGAAAAAGACTTAAAAAATCCAGTCTAGTTTTAAGTGAAATGTAGAGAAATTATAGAATAATGAGAAACTTGCTTTAAGGAAAAATGAGTTCAAGATAAAATTTTTTATGATTTTCAGCAAATGGTAAGAAAAATTAAGTATAAATATGATAAAAAGAGAAGTTAATAAAGAACATATTGTTTTATGTCCAAGGAAAAAGGATACAAGTACTTTCAAAATATTATTAAAGTGGAGAAGGATAGTTAGATAAGATCAAAGGAATTCAATCAGAAGAATTCTTGAATGTGTAAACAATCACAGAGAAACCAGGAACTATTTAAAACAAATTACAGCTTTTATAGATATGTGGATTATGGGGACAACTGTTATGTCTTAAAGGTACCTTAAAATTGTTGGATATTTTGCCCCACTAAAGATGAAGATAATTTTTGTATAGGGTGTAAATCATTACTACAGTGTGAATTCAGGGATTTCTGCCCATGAAATTTTACCATTACAACTTTGAGTACATTTATTTCTCTTATAAATATCAAATATATCATTCCTCTTTATAGCACCTATTGGAGTGAATTGGTACAGAAGAATTGTCCCATAAAGGAATTATCCTCAACATAAATTCTATAATGGCAATCAACCTAAAAAATTGCAGGTACAAGGACACATATTGCTTAATGTTATTATTATTTGTTTGTTTAGTTAAAAATGAGCTGAAAGCCACATATGTTTTTTTTGGTCTTATAAGTTTATTACTGTGGTCTAATTAGCCCATGAAAAATCGATTTTGAGTTACTTCTTACAATTACAAAGCATTAGGTTCTTTTTTTTCCTGTCGCCACAACTGGACCTAAATTTTTGAAGAACTGAAATCTGAGTCAGCAATGATTAAAATGTGCACAAGTGCAACATAACCCAAAAAAAAAAAAAAAAAAAAAAAAAAATAGCATTATTTACTGCATACACACTCTTAAAATTTTTCACATCATCATTTTCTATCTTCAGATTCCTACTTTGCATAAGAGTTCCCATGGAGAATGATGCCCCTGCTATTCAGCACATTTTCAATTACAAAGCATTGAAAACAAAAGAACAGCAGATTGCACAGTGCTGGAGTTAACAGGAAGTTTGACATTAAACACTCAGCGACAGAGACATAAAAGCAACCCAATGCATTAAAATCCATCTAAAGAAATCACTCATTAAAAAGCTACAGTACATTTTCAAAGCATTTAGAAAAGTGCATTAGGTGTCTCTAAATGAGGTGTCTAAATATAATAATTAAGTAATAGTTGCTTGTGGAACCAAAATAAAACACATAAATAGCAGTTGTAAAATAAATATATATATGTGTGCAAATGAATACATATAAAAAGCCGATGAAATCCAAGCTGTTAAACGACCAAAACAAAATACTTTCAACTGATTTTTGCTTTTTAATATGAGAAGAAAAAAAATCATATAATTTACCTCCAAAATCATTAATCACCTCTGCCGTGTTAACTTGTGGTGAAGTTTAAAATTAAGCCGTCAGTGTCAATGTTAAGATAGATTTTAGCTTTATTTTAGACATGGCATTCTTTTGGACTCAACACAAAGCTATGAAATTTGCCTCTAGTATCTGAGTTGGTCAGTTCCAGTTTGATGTTTGAAATGCAGAACTAGTTCTTTCAGTACTAGAAGACAGACATAGACTTTTTTTTCCAACGATCATCTGTGTCTCTACATGACAGGTAGTCTGACTGGGACTGAAATAATTTCAACAGGCTGTGCTGAAGCATCAGCTGAATTAGTGTGTATCTACAAAGAGATCAATAAGGGAGGTGATGATATTTGTCCCCTTTCTCTGCAGTTGCTGATGTTTCTGCTCTAGTATCATAGTTTCTAGGCTCCTCTTAAGCAATTACCTGCTCCTGGGGGAGTATCTACATTGTCATCTTCAATTAGGACTTAATGCTTCACTTAAGTTCAGACTACCTTATGGTACTTGGTTCTGCAAATAGTCCCCAATTTGATCCTTGCTGTCAGTAACACCAATGTGTAAACCCTTAACTTCCTTAGGTCTTCCTACACAAACTCTTTACTCAATACTCAAATGATGCAGGAGTCCATTTTCACTTCCTTTTATCTTTTTTTTTTCTTGGCCCAGATCTTAAAATTAACTTAATTAATTAACTTAATGTGGCATCTACCATAGTTACCCAGAGTAGGAAATGTGCTGTGACTGAAAACAAAATTTTAAGGGAACACACTCTTAAATTTAAATACTCTCCTATTTAAATCAACACTAGGAATGTAGCCACACACACTGACAAATGCATCCTCATTTATCTGCTTGAAGAATGTCGTGATATCATAGATCTTTTAGAATCACCCTATTCCTCTACCTTCCCCCTGATTTTATTTTTTTGATTTTTATGGCACTGAAAAAGTCCATACAATCTTTTTACAGAAGTTCAGTCCAAATATTGTCAACTAACAACTCTAATATTTTTTCATTCTGAAAAATTACAAACAACAGCTTCTAAATAAGGAGAATTTTGTGGGCTTCATCTTTATCTTTCACTTTCAAAGTCTATTATCTGAAAACTTCCCACGTGTTGATGTAATGAATCAATGAGGTAAGCAAAGGGACCAAATGAACCATTTGTGGGAATGTTATCTTTAAACTGAAAAAATAAGTTAAATTGAATTTGCATCAGAAATTATGTTCAGTCTACATATCAGTGCTGGCTAGTTTCTTTTTTTTTTTAATCAGTGAACAGACTGAAGTAATTGCAGGAACACCTAATCAAATCAATAAAACAAATCACTAAGTCAGAAAATTTGCTGTTTAAAATAGGGCAGTTAAGAAACAGCTTCCAGTCTGTGGAGATTAAAATTTCTTTTCTTAATTTGTTCATTGTTAAAGCACAGGTTAATAATCACAACAGTGCAGAAATATAACTTCTCTGAGTTATCTGAAGTTATTAGTACTGGCAAGCACTAATTGGATATTAAGCCAGTGCTCATGACAGTGGAACTGCTATAGATTTACAGAATATATAGGCACAATCATTTAAGAATTCAATGTGCTTCATTGTCCTAAAGTAGTAATTTATTCTTCCTTTTCTAATTTTCCTTATAGTGTTGTAAATTAAAACAAAATCAAAAAAACTCCAACCCACCAACCAACCAAAATGAAATCCAGTAAGCAGTTCATGGTTTTGATTTAATTTGTCCTGCAGTAGGACAACAACAATATCAGCTAAATAAACTCTGCTTAATGAATTGTGATTTATAGCAATGACCAGAAAAGAACTCTCAGAACTCTTAAAGGCAAACCAATAACAATTAATAAAAATCACGTTATTCTGATGTTCAGCCTTGTTTTTTAATACAAGTACCTTTAAGGTCTGTATAATCTGAATCTAGGTATTCTCTCACTTTTCACTCCAGCTCTTGGAGTGACTGTAGATTTTCCTCGTTTCTCAATTTCATTCACCACTCAAGTAGGTATGAAAAGGACAAGAAATATTTTAACTCTGCACATCATCTTTAAAAACTATTCTAGTGTTGAATTCTCTCTTGGGTCATGACAGTAGTGTTTGTTCAGTGTGACCAAGATTTTCTTGCCTAGGAAGCTGCAGTTTCAGATAATTCACTTTTGTCCGTGAAAAATTATTTTATTGAACAGGTAAAAAAGAATGATGTTATTATCACAGCCCCAGAGGTTGAAAAAATGAGATAGAGATTGATTAGTGATTCTGAATAAAAATCATAATAAAATATGACAGACTTGAGGGTACCTCAGCCTTCTCTACATCCCAAATCTCTCTCTCTCTAGAGAGGGCCCACATTTTCCCTAGTCTTCCTTTCATCATCAATGTACTGAAAATCTTTTTCTTTTTTGCTATTGATGTTTCTTGTCCATGTTTACTTTGATCTTTAGTTTGGCTTTATCTTCCCTGAGTTGATCCCTGGCTGTGTGTATTCCACCCAGTCTACCTGTCCTTTCATCCCCCCTCTGCGGGCTTCATTATGTTTGAGCCTGTCCAGGAGCTTCTTGTTCATCAAAACAGGTCATTGCCTTTTCCTCTTTGCTGGAATCTATCTCTTAAGAGCAATTAGGAAATATCCTTGAATATTAACCAGTTTTCTTGCCTCCTCTCTCCTCCAGGACTTTTCCCCCTGGAAACAATGCAGAACCCTTGAAGAACCCAAATCTGCTCCCGAGTGTTTTCAATTTTTTTCTATAAGATAAATGTAATACTTTTATCTTTTTTGCTTTATAGTCTGCCTGAAACTTAAATATCTGTCAAAACCAATTAAGAAGCCTTTATTTATATGCAACTAGAGATTTTTAATATAATTTGTTTTAAATAAAGATCAATATAGTATTTTCTGTCTTCAACAGGAAGATCTGTAAGAGTTTTTCATTCCAAAGCTCTCCATTGAGAATTAATATTTGAATGAAATTAAATAGACCAGGATTTCTGATTACATTGTGCAGAATACTTCAGAGCACAATGTTAAAATTTAATAGGGGAATTTTGTAAATGTTTCAGAACAGATGTTGAAGAGCCACTCATTTTACACGTGTCAAACACTGCAAAAGCCCATTTATACAATGCTAAAGTGTAACAATGGTCTATTTCAAATTGAATAAAACTATTCAAATAAACCTTTCATCTGTGAGATTGTATATGGCGAGTATTCATTTCATAAAATGTACATTAATCTTACATTCAAAACTTTCTCCTGTACAGATCATTTATTTTAAAGGAAGAAGACTGAACACTTTCTTCTCCTGGGATTTTTTTTTCTCCCTTTTATGCTACTTGGATTACAATTCTATGTAACACTTGATTGCCAATCTACACGGATGAAGTTTAATTTTGAAAGATGCGGTATTATTTTAAATAAACTTTTTCCATACCGTTCTAACATATTCTTCTGGGAGACATTGACCTTGCAGAAAAGAGATATAATTTTATTTTCTAAAATCCTTGTCCTATCATTAGAGACAAATAAATAAAAGTAAACTACTCCATTGAACCAGCGATTTGCCTGCTGTAGTTACAGCTGGCTGGGATTCATATTTGTCTGATCTATTCCCACAGGTGGTTTGTCACTGCTTGAGCAGAAACCAGCATGGAGTAATAAACTTGTAGCTAGAATGCTGGTAGGAATAAGCAAATTCTAACTCAAATTCTTTGGGAGAAAAATTTGTAAAGTCAAACTTGGTGTAAATCAACTTATTTGTACTGGAGATAACAGCAGAGGAAGTTCTGGAAACAAAACAATAATAATAATAAAAAAACCAAAAAATAAATAAAAAAAAACCCAATCCAGATAAGGAACAGAAAGTTAGACAATCATTGGAAAATGTATTACAAAAGCATCCCATTAGGAAATTCCTAATAAAATATTTAATTTCCTTTTTTTCCACTTTGTGTCTCAATGTATCAATTGTTTGTACGTGTTCTTCATACTTATTTTACATCTGTTCATTCATCATTCATACCCAGTCCTAGACAATAGTGTCCACAATGGTAACTACTTAACTTCAATGGGCTACTGTAATTCCTGAAGCCGAAGTAAAAAAGATATTCTCCTTTTGAGCTTGTTAAGATGTGTGTAATAAATAACCTGGCATATTTATTTCTTGTACAGTTGAACAGTTGTGTTCAAGGAGAAGATGCTGGTGTATCTCTCTCAGAGTCCCTGAAGGAGAGTTTTAAACAAAGAGGAAGGCTCAGTGTCTTGTCATAGAATTAATTTTAGTTTTGTCCATTCTTGCTTTTAGAAGTAGAGATTTTCTCACAGGAGACAAATGAGAGTTACTTTGCTGGGTTAAATCAGTTTTCACTGAGTCTATTCATTAATGGTATCAAGATCCTCAGAAATGTTTAGGAAACATGAGGAATCTAAAGGAATTATTCCTCTGAGACACTCTACTTGTTTCTACAATTGGTTATCTATCAGCCAAGAAGACAGATTCATGTCCAAACCTTTTTGTTTAATAACTATTATTAAAATTATTTCCTTTAAAAAATTATATTTTCTTTTCAATTGTTTTATTGAATTGGATGCAATTGACAGAAACATTGTACTGCAAAGAAGTAGAGAAAAATCCTTCTTCTGAGTACATGCTTTTAGACATTCCAATGGAGACACTTTCAGTCAATATTTTAAGTATTCTTTCCAGAATGAAAAAAATTTACTCAATTGCACAATTAGAATAATCTGGCTTCTCAGAAAAGCATCTTTTGAAGTGACTACAAGGAAAAGCATGTGACATTCATAAATTGCTTAGCAGAGCAGGTGCATATATGAAATTTGAAGGCACGAGGACATGCCCAGGGAAGCATTTTTCCTGGGACTAGGCAACTTTGAGAGTATTAGTATGCAGCCAGAGAAATATTGCCAAACCAGTATCAGATTGGTACTGGGGCAGTGCATTTTGTGCCCTGATTCCAGGTGATGAGTGGGAGATGTGTACCTCAAGAAGGAAGAGAGTTTGGTGAGAAGCAGCAGAGGCTCCTGGGGTCTCGGAGGCCTCACTGGTTCTGGCTGGGGCAGAGTTAATTTTCTTCACATTAGCTGGTATGGAGTTGTGTTTTGGATTTGTGGTGGAAACAGCATGGATAACACAGGGATATTGTGGCTGTCACTGAGCAGTGCTTGCACAGTGCTGGTGACAGGGAATTTTTTTGTTATTGCTGCTACAGAGTCAAGGCCTTTTCTGCCCCTCATCCTCCCTCAGCAGAGAGGGAACACAGGGGGTTAGGAGGGGGCACACCTTGGATAGCTGGTCCCAACTGACCAAAGGGATGTCTCATACTGTATAGTGTCTTGCTCAATTTTTTAAAACTGGGGAAGAAGAAGAAAGGGGGATGTTTGGAAAGACAAACTTGGTCGTTTGTCTTCCCAAGTCATTATTAAATGTGGTGGGGCCCTGCTCTGCCTGTGGGAATTGGGGAACGAATTCCTTGTTCTGCTTGTGTGCATGACTTTTACTTTCCCTGTTAAACCATCTATCTCGAGCCACAGCTTTTCTCACATTTACTCTTCTGCTTCTTCTCTCTCCCACCAGGGGAGAGTGAGTGAATGAGTGTGTGAGTGAGTGAGTCAATGAGTGAGTGAGTGAGTGAGTGTAGTACTTAGTTGTCACCTGGGCTTAAACTATGATAGGAAACCAGGGATGTAAAAAAACCAAACCAAACCAAACCAAACCAAACCAAACCAAACACAAAAAAAACTAAAAACAAAAACAAAACAAAACACAAACAAACAAAAAATCCCCAAAAACCAACCAAACAAAAATACCCTCTCATTTTTAGAAAGAATGGAATCAAGGAAGATGTCTTTCTGCTTTTCATTTAGTTCCTTACAAGGAAATGCATGTTCTCTGGTTTTCTGGACAAAGGAGTGAGCAAAAGGAAGCAGTGAAACTTTTCAAGGAGAATTGGAGGTATTTCTGCAAAATAAATTAAAATACTGATGTAGCGTGGAAGTGACAGAGAAACAGAAGAAATACCCAAGACAGTAGTTACAGCTTTGCAGTGATATACTGCATTTCAGTAAGACTTCACTGCGCTCTTGTAAGACAGATGTCAAGCATTAGATTGGGCTTTCCAGTCCAATTTGCAGCAGTATAAACCCATGACAGGTTCGTGTTCTCACTGAATATTTGAGTATATAGAAGATGAAGCTACAGTATACCTGGATTCTTCCTTATCTTGGGGAAAAAAACAAATAATAAATATACAAAAAATTTACCTTGTCCATGCTCAGAGGTGACATTTTCATCCCAGAAGAATCAACACATTTCATGTAGTCTTTTCTGTCACCTGGGATGCTCTTCCTGTTATATAAACTACCTCTATTTTGTTTTAGATTTCACTGTACTCTGCCATATGCAGCTTTTCTTTTAAGTTGTTCCTTTAGTTTTATTGTGAAAGATGCACATCAAAGCCAGAGTCGTAAAACTGACTAAGCAAGAACAATAGAAAAGCTTGTGTTCAATTAAGATGCAGATTCCAGATTGCTGCATTGCTTGAAAACTGATGTTTCTCTCTTATATTAGTACTTCTTATTGAAGGGGAAAAAATACTATCTTAATTACATTTCCAGAACATCTAATTTTAAAAAGGAACAAGCACTTACAGAGGAAGTAAATTCAGATGATTTAAGGTTTTTACTCAATATAAATGATAGATAGGATTTTCACCTCTCACATGAGACCTCTTAGCAATTTCAGACGGACATTCTCTTTAGTGCTAAAGGCAGAAATGCTTGCCAAAGCTCGGAAATTTGAAACTAGGAAACCTTGATATGATCAGCAGAGGTGTCTGGGGGTACAGCTGTGACCAAGTACATCACATACAGTTATTAGGATTAGGTCACTAGCTGAAAAGGATATTCAAGAGTATTTCTTTATCCTTCCAGAGAACAGGACACTTGAAGCCCTTCAAACTAAAATAAACTGGTTTTGATAGGAATGCATAGGTGAGCAGAGATTTGTCTCTTATGTGGTTGTATCAAGATTATGCAATGGACAAAGGGTCCAGTCATTTATATTAACTGTGAAACAAAACTTGCACTTCTTCCTTTTATTTATGTCAATATGTAAGATGAATTAGCAGATAGGAGGTGGAAAGCTGGTGACAAATTTTGTGAGATTCTTTAGTACCTCCAGGGATTACTTGTTATTTAACCGACTTGATCACACTGGATTTTGGATCATAGCTGCCTCACAAAAAGCCAACATTTGTTGGGACAGCTATTTGTAATCAGGATATGTCTTCTGTAATCAGCTTAATGCCATTTGAACAAGATACCTTTGCCTCAATAACAGAATTCAGCCCTTACAACCTTCATGCATCTGTGCACTGATGTGCAGGTTTTGGCATCATCTGCTGTTCCTTTCCCCAAAGGCAGAATGAAGTTGAATTTTTTGAGGGGATTTTATTTATTTATTTTCCCCTGCAAATATTATCCCTATAAAGAATAACTGGATTCAGAAAGTTATTAATTGGTGAAGTAGAATGCTAAACAAGCACAAACAGTGAAACAAAACTTGCACTTCCTCTTTTTATGTCAATATGTTGGATGAATTAGCAGATAGGAGGAGGATTGTTATATATACGCATGAATATTGTGTATATACAAACACAGGAAAGTATTAATTTACAATAATATTGATTTGGTACTGAATGTACAAGTGTATTATCAGACTTTTATACTAAATCCGTTCTGCACACATGAGCAAAAGGATATTGACATAGCAGGCTCTTCTTTCTTTGCCACTTATCAGATCTATAGCTTTATAGAGAACTGAGTGAAAATACATATCAACCAGTTAGATCTGTCCTATGTGTTGAGGGCTGCCTGCAGCTCTGGAATCTTCAGCAAGGAAAGGCAGGGATTTGAGCAGGTCCAGAAGTGAACCACAAAAATGGTCATAGGGATAAAACACCCCTACTGTGAGGAAAGGCTAGGACAATTACGATTGCTCAACCTGGAAAAGAGAAAGATTTAGAGTGACCTTACAACAGTCTTTTAATACCCAAAGGAAACTGACAAGAAACACAGGACTAGGCTTTTTAGCAGGATCTGTTGTGACAGGACAAGGGGCAATGGTTTTAAAATAGAAGAGAGTAGATTTAGGTTGGATTTAAGGAAGAAAACTGTTCTTATGAGAGTGGTGAGGCACTGAGGCTGCCCAGAGAAGCTGTGGCTGCCCCATCACTAGAAGTGTTCAGGGCCAGGTTGGATGGGGCTCTGAGCAACCTGGTCTAGTGAAAGGTGTCCCTGCCCATGGCAGGTGGTTGAAACTGGATGATTTTGAAGGTTCCTTTCAACCCAAACCATTCCAGGATTAAGTGATCCTGTGACATAGGAGTTAGTGTTTTATTCATTAGCTAAATTTAACCAAAATATCTCCAACTCCTTAAAGGAAACGAGCAAGGCTGTAATTTATTTTAAAAGTGTTTTATTAAAAAGGAAACTGGGAAACACACAAGGGACTGCTAAGAGCTAAAGTGTGATGAGACTATGTCTACCTGTGTAAAGTTTGGAAAGCATGGGTGGCAAAACTCTCTGGACTTTGGTCCTACTGCTCCTGGTCTGGAAGCTGGAATGCTTTATTACATGCAAACTCGTGATCTCTTTTGTTTCTGGAAAGAGTTAGATTATATGCAGATATCCCTGCCTTGAAACAGAATTTCTGGCAGAGGGGAAAAATGTGAAACAGCCAGGAGTTTACCTCTTTACAGCAAGGGTGTATGAAAACTTATATAAAGTAGAGATATTTGAAAAGATTGATAAAGTTACACCTCTTTGCCTTGAGGCAAAGTCTTGCTTGCCTTTTTTGTTCTCCATCACATTCAGTTTTCTGTAATAAAATGGGCCATTTGCAACATTGCCACAGGGTGAGACTACTCCAATAAATCTAAAAAGATGTTTATCCTAGGATGTTTCTGCTATACAGCAGAACTATGATAACCATAATTAAAGCAAATAAAATAAATTTAGAAAAAAAAGAGCCAAACTGAACTTGGAAACTTTACAGAACAACAATTGCATTATAAAACAATATAAAATGTTCTTAATCCGGACAAATTGTCTAGGAATCTTAGCTAGAATCAGAAACACTTTTGCTAATTGTTCTTTAAAGAAGGAAAATATCTATTTCTTAAATCAATAGTTTCACAGAAGGGGAAAGGGAACTTAAGATTCTGAAATTAAATAATAATTTTCCCCAGATGAACTTAAATATATTAAATTGAGCCAAGAGAAATGTGCTTATAGTGAATATTGATGGGTGAGAAAAGAATGAAATATTTACACCTTGCTTTCCTTTTTATTTCCACCCTCTGACATGTCTAATAGAAAATTAATTAAATGTATTTGGAAAATAATCCAGGATTATTGACATTTTTCAATCAACAGTGAATATTTGATTTTTTTCTAGCACAGAAAATTCTAGTAGAATATTGCTAGTGCAACTATGTTATATAATCTATTATGAATAAACCATAATATTGTTCTATTTAAGGCAAATAAATTTTGGCATATTTAACTGCAGCATGCAGGCACTCAACTTTTTGATTGTTTATGATAAGTTACTGAACAGTAAGCCTCTTGCCTTTACCTTTTCCAAGTTGTCACCATCAATTATTCAGTTTGAATTTTTCCCTGGTTTCAGGATAAAAGTGTTTTGTGAGTGAATTCTTTAATAAAAGGAGCTTAGCCAGTCCTTCAGATGCATTTACATATCAAATGCATCAAAAAATATAGGTGAGTCTGGGGACCATCCACTCTATTTTTAATTGCAGAATTATGGAATATGTTGGGTTGGAAGGGACCCTCAAGGATCATCTAATCTAACTAACTCCCTGTTCCTTGCAGGACTACCTACAACTAAATCCTCTGACTAGGAGGGTTAGCTAGACACTCCTTGAATTCCAAGCTTCATTTCTGGCTCCAAAATTGAGCCCTAGGGAAACCCACTAAGTGACAGGCTGCCAGCCTGATGCAGGCCCATCAAAATATATATCTAATAGACTTCCAGAACATAAGTAAAGGGTAAAAACAATAATAATAATAAGAAGAAGAAGTAGAAGAAAAAGAAGAATAATTTCACCAAAAGGGTTGAGTCCTAATAACATATAGCATGAATTCAATGTTATCTTGAATGGTAGAATTCAATGACATTATTTCAGTAGTGGTACATAAGGTCTTGTGTCAAGGAGTCCTTCATCGTTACCTCCTGATTTCTTATTTGTCTTTTTCTTGTGTCCAGGAGAATCTTCTATAGAGATCAAAAGCCAGATTCTATTTCTCAGTTCTGTAACATTTATGAAGAGTTTGTATGACTATGAAATGTCACATTTTGCCTGTCTAAAGGATTTTAGAAAAGGAGGAATAAATACCCATTTTAGAACAGCTGGGCTTTGAACATACGTCTATGCATAGATGCAACAAATTTCCACAGGCCAAAATGTCATTTCCTTCTCATGGTCATTTCCTTCTGAAAGAAGAAGTAATTTCCTTCTTTCTTCCCATACTATGAGAGTATTCCTTTTTATCTCCTCCAGTTAAGGAAAACTAATCTTTATCATCAATTATTTTATAAAGTAAACACCTTAATTCTTCCATGGAAGGAGCACATGTTGCCTTTGGACAACTCAATATTTGACTGTACTGATTAACACAAAGTATTATCACAGTGAACACTGGGCACTGTAAGATCCCAGAATCACACAATGGGTCAGGTCTGGTCCCACCAATCCCAAGGCACATGGCACAGGATTGCATCCAGATGGTTCTGGGCTCTCTCCAGTGAGGGACATTCCACATCCTCTCTGGGTGATCTGTTCCACTGTTTGGTCACTGCACAGTGAAGTTGTTCTTCCTCATGTTCAGGTGGAACTTCCTGTGCATCAGTTCCTGCCCCTTGTCTCTTGTCCCATTGCTGGACACCACTGAGCAGAGCCTGGTCCATGCTCTGAGCCCTCCCTGCAGGCAATGACAGACATTGATGGGGTCCCGCCTCAGCCATCTCTTCAAAATCCAGCAGAAATGGTTTACAACAATCAAGCTGAGTTAACCCCAGAAGCAAAGGGTGTCACAAACATGTATCTTCCTCCCTGACAGAATCCAAGTAACAGCATCCTAAAAGTAAACAGAAAATCTGGGTTACCACTTCTCTCTTCCAACACAGCATGCAGAGGAGGAAGAAAGGGAGAAAAGAGTCCAGTCAGCATTTCACAATTATCTTTGCCAACTACAGCTTTGAGTGTGAACCTGAAATAAAGAATCATATTTAAGCATGAGAATAAATGCATATGTGGACGGAGAAAGTATGTTCATCACAACATGTATTAATTTACAAATTTATATCAGTGGGTGAATTGATACCAATTTTTTCATAAAATCATGGCAATTAACTTGTACTGAGCATATATGAACACTCATTATTACTCATATTCTATTTAACTAATGCCTTGGACAACTGGTTCTGGCTTGTGGACTTTGTTTAAGTGTTGTTTTAGAGAAAATGCACGTGTATCATTCAGACCTAGAAACCAAACCTGGATGTTGAAACACAAGGACATTTATAGGACAAGAGAATGACCAAGACCTTTGAATGTACTGAAGCCTCAATACTTAAAAGAATTACAAAAACAGTGTTAACTGTTGTTGGGGAAAACTTTGGCTGTTCAGGTGTGGTGATGGTGTACAGAATTAGAACCTTGTGCACAAATATGCCCTTCCCTCTGTGTGAAAATTGTTATCCTGATGATGCATTAAAAGGCTTTAAATTAACATAAATAATTATTTGAATAAGAAATTATTTTAAAGCTTAGTATTGTCAACAACTGATTATAAGCCAATGCTAATTGCATTCCTTCAGCCTAAATATAATATTTGGATTAGTAAAGTAGAAGGATGCACTATTTGCCTTGAAGATCTAAAAGTGACAGCAATGTCATTTAAGAAAAACTAATTTCCAAAACTCTTCTGAATTTCAGCCTCTGTGAGAGAGTACCATAACCTCTTTCTCATCCTCTCAGCTTCCCTCAGAAAAAAACTTGACTTGCAGCTATACTGCAATGCACTGATGATGTGCACAGTAACCTGCTGCACAGCTGAAGACTGTATGCCTTGAGTCTGGACTTTAGACTGTAAAAAGCCTGAGATTCTGCTGTCAGTTGTAGTTAAGATCCTGGGTTGTGTACTTCTTTTCCCTTCTTCTCTACCTTCTTTTCTTTTAGATATGGGAAATCAATTTCAAACAAATATAGAGGAAGCCAAGCTATCTGCAAAAAGCAGGCTGAGGAAGTAAAATTTGTATCTGAAAAAGAAGGTCAAGTTTTGAGAAGATAATATTTTTTTTTTGTCAGAAGAAAGGTTTTTTCCAACCACTTGGCCATTTTTTCCCCTTCCAGAGTTTTGTATTTAGCATTGAACTAAAAAAAAATCCCAAAAAAACAACAAAACAAAACCAACAAAACCACACCTCATTGCTTTTCCACTTCTCTAAACCCTCAGAATACAGCTGGCTCTGTCTTCTGGAGTAGTTGTACAGGAAAACTCATAACATTGTGATCTCTCAACCTATTTGAGTTAAAGCAGAAATTTAGTAGCAAGAGCAAGGCACGAAATAGGAACAGCTTTTAATATTGCAATGGCTCAGTGAAGAAAAGCAGAAATTCTCCTTGCAGTATAAAAATTAAAGGAAAACATCCAAAATGGCCTTAAGAAACAGTGCAGGAATAAGAAGTTGTCGTGTTAGTGCTGTCATGTTAGGAGTACAGAAATTTGGTAAAACATGAAACCCTTGCTTTCCAGTTGTTTCTCAGAGATCAGAGGGGCTGGATGTAGCTGTGCTTAATGTCTGTACTATTAACTTGGCACTATAAGCTTGGTTGAATTCAGTAAGTTCCCAGATGTGCAAATAGTGTGGGTTACACTATAAGTTTGGTCTCAGTTATGACCAAACCCTCATCAATAATATGCTTTATCAATGGAACACTGTGAGTCTGGCTGAGTTTAACAGGAACTTTCACAGATCCCCAAACAGTGTAGTTTATTAAAGAGACAGATTATGGATTCCTGTTTTATTACCAGCGATCAATTCACTAGATTTATGAAATATCAGCGTACAGCACTTCATTCCTGGGTATACTCCAGCATAGTTGGAGGCACAGATCTGACCGTTGGGAAGGAGAGGTGAGCAGGCCTCTTGATTTGTCTGCAAGATGGTTGTATCCTGATCCTCTGACATGGAGGACTTCAAAGGTTAATTAATATTTCTGGGAAAAGTAGGGATGGGACTGTAGTCAAAATATCCTTTTGCTGTCATATAAGGTGCAGACAGGGCCACCAATTTTGTATGTAAAAGAGGCATATTAGGACTTAAAAGAGAGAGGTTGCAAAGGCTGTGGGTGTTGTGTGAGGGCAGAACAGAACTGTGATATGTCAGTGTCAGTCCCTCTTCCATGTGGCCAATTGCAACAGTAAAGGTCATCTGGCCTCTGCCTGATAACTTATCACCACCATCAACAGGCCATCCTGTTCATTGTAATGCTCCCATTTGATATTCTACAGCATATCTCATGGAAATCCCTTCACTACCTATCTCATGGCATATCTCACACTACCCCAAACACCTTTTTTCCAAATATGGGAGCATTGAACCCCTGAAAGAGATCCTAGTGTAGAAGAGAAATTTTTATAAACATAACACTGTCCAGGGATCATAAAGAAATGTGTAACTAAAAGTCCTTAGCACAGCAGCAAAAAGCCAAACTTTTAGGACACAGATGTTATTTCCTAATTTTCATCCCATGTCAGACATTTACAATGCAAAAGTGTCTGGTATAATGTGATGTTACAGGGTTATCATCGAACCCTCCATGAAAAGCCTTGAAAAGTGGGAGAAGCAAGCTTCAAAAATGTATTAGAAAAATGAAGGACAAGAAACATGTTTTGGTGTGGGGAAAAAAAGAGGAAGAACCTCCAGTCAGCCGTTAGTATCAAAGGTTTCACTTCAGAAATGGATACCTGGGAAAATAAAAATTAGGAATAGGATTCTTATAAATGGTTTAATACTATGCAAGAAAACGAGTAATTTGAAAATAAAACAAAATATATTCACTTGTGCTGAGAAGAGCAATTTGACATGACTATCATGTAGAATGTTATTGTATTGTTTCCTGTTAAAGGTGGTTTTTATTTCCTATTCTACATAATATGATTTTAATCCTTAAAATGCTTGTAAACCCAGATTTTGTCCTAAATTCTAAAATATGGCAATCCACCAAAAGACTTCACAATTTTTTTGTTTTGCTAATACATTTGAGGTACGCAACTTCAAATTACAAAAATGTGATTCATTCTGACACCAACCTTTATATCTACAGGTTAACAGCTTCAATTTTTTGAAATCTGTATTAAAAGATCATGTACCTATTAGTTGTATTTTAAAGTGAAATATAAAAATTAATCATAAATAGCCTGTATTATAGGGTGTATCTAATGATATAAAAATTTTAAAAAAATGCCATAAATCATTGGATGGAGATTTATTTTTTTTTCCTCATTGGTGATGTGGGATTTTGGTTTTCTAAATAATCTGTATTGCAGTCATGTCTAGAATTTCAGAATAATTCTTTTAAACATCTTCAATGTGTGAATAATCTGCTGCAATTCTTATCTGGTAACAAGATGCAGCTATACCTGATATTGTTCTATTTTATTGCCACTGTTCTTAGCGGGTGAACATCTTACTCTGCTTAAAATTCATTCCTTAAATCAGAATCTTTAGCTTTGTTTAAGTCAACCCCCACAAGAGTCAGTTCCTGTTTAGAGTAAGGCATTTTAAAATATTCTACAGAATAAAGTTGGAGAAGACATTCTCAAGCAAAAGGGAAGGGAGTGGCTCACGGTGACCTCTACAATGTGAGGATTTTAAATTTAAGGCAGTGTAGAAAATCTATGCAATACCCTAAGTAGACAAGACAAAACAGTTTGACTGCAAGAGAATTTTTTCTGGTTATTTTTGTCAAACTAGGTGTTGTACTGGAAGAGAACAGGTGAGAGTTTGCAGCGCACCAGAATATTGATTGTCAGTGCATAGAGATGTGCTCAGGAATGTGAGCACACAGAAAAAATCTGCAACACCTCTGTGGTGAAGAGGCAAAGATCATTGACTGCTACAGGAAGCAAGAAGTGTAATCCCCCCATGCAAAAGTCAGAGAATTGCTGCTCTGAAGAACTAGACGCAGAGCAAACATTCTTCACAAATCACTGCTAATTACTGTACTATTTTCTCCAGAGTGACATTTAAGCAATATGACAAGAATGACAAATATAATTACAATGTGGTCTTGGAAAAGTATGATTTTCCTTGGAGCAAAAAGTTCAAGGCAAGATTTGCATGAGAAGTGGGTGTTAGCTGTCAGAAACAAGGAATGGGGAAGGCACAACATGAATAAGCCCAGAAGGGAATCTCCTGCATTCTCACTTCCTCTTTGCTAACAGAAAACCATATCATTACTTTGAAAAAACTTTTATTTCATTAGATTAATGTGTTATTAATCAGAGTGTAGCTAAATGCATCAATATTTTCCTTTTTGATGATGAAATTTCTACTCTCTGATTTTTTCTGAATTTAATTTTCTAAGATCCTGTACTCTGGAAAACACTTGAAAATACATTTCTGAATATGTCTGTGTGGTCTGAACTCAGAAATATTTTTATCCAGATGTTTAGGTTGCTCCATGCATTCAGTTCTTGATGTGAATGGTGGCCCCCTGATCAATACTCAATACAAATGAAGATTAAATAATAAACGTAGACAAATATTTATTTCTTCAACACATCATGTAAAACGCTTTTGAAACCTGAAAACGGGGAGCTGTTAATACACCATGCCATGACAGGGCTTATTACAAAGAACACTGCTTCAAAGCGACTCCTAAAGATTGTCATATGATGCACACCATCTGTTGGCTCTTGTTTGCCTGGGTTTTTTTGTCTGATTTAATTACAGTGGAATGAGGCTTTGCTCTGTGAGGTTTAACGGGTAGAATTTGTATACAAATGAGAACTTCTCCTGGAGGTTCCAAGAAACACAAAGAACAGACTAAGCCATACCATTGTTTTTTACAATGTGGAATACAGTAAAGTGGAAACAAAAATCAGTACCACATATGGACAAATATCTCCAGACAGTTGCTCTCTTTTTTTCCTTCTTTTTATTATTGTTGCTGCTGCTGGGAAATGATGAAAAGAAGTAGAAACCCAATGGAGTAAGAAATATCCATCCTGAAATATCCTCATGACACCTGAATCTCTCTCAGTAGCCTGAGTACTTATTATTCTCTGTATCCTGCTCACAACAGGAATTCATGATGTGAAGGTCCCTCCTGTTTTCTTCAGGGATATTCCAGAGATAGTGTGCCTCTTCATCGGCAAGATCAGGGAAACATCTTTGCACATACTTTTCATTTGTGCAGACATATCACCCCTCTTGTGTGTCAGGCTGGTGAGGAGAAAATATTCTTCATAACATGTGCAAGGAAAATATGACTGATGCAGAGAATTCCAGAATCTGGGAAAGGCGGAGCAGGGCACACTCAAAAGAATTTTTTAAGGCTGAATAGTTTGCTGAAACACATGATATGTGTTGGTGAAATACAGAGCCTTCTTTCCTGACAACTTTTAATTTAATGCCTTTGAACATTCTACCCAGTCATTCTCCTTCATCCTGTCCATAGCAGACCTTTTACCAGCCCCTTTAATATGTCCCCACCAATGCCACACTGAAACTTTTTTTCCCCTCTTATTGTGACATCCTGACTCAGGCTTCAGCCTCACTTTCCCAATCCAAATCCCAGTGTCCAATCCCCTGGTTTCAGTCAGGTGACCAGAGAACTCCTCATGTGGGTCAGAAGTGACAAGGTGTGAGTAGGAGGTCGGTATGGTGGGACCCTTTGTGGGATAAAACCATGAACTGACACAAGGTGGTGATCCAGGCTAGAGTAGGGACATGGGCAGGAGACTGTGGCTCTTCACCTGTGCCAGCTGTGAAGAACTGCAGCCCATGGGTGACTCACACCAGAGCAAGGGTGTCCCAGTGTTACAGTCACTTGTGGTTTAACCATTTCTTTAATAGTTTCTCTTTTTTTTTCTTACTGTCTGAATCAGGAATTGCTGAGGTGTCTTTTTCTGCCTCAGCTAGCCCTGACACCTCAACAGTAAAGGGGGCATGGCTCGGTAACAGGGTGAACCTCACCAACCCTGTGAGTTCTTGTCTTGGTTGAAGGAGTGAAGCAACGACGGCAGGAAAAAAGAGGAGGCTGTTCTGGGTTAACTGCTGGCTTTATTCATCAGGGTATCTGCCCTAGCAGACACCCCTCAGCAGAAGCAGCGGGGGAAAAACGAAGGAAAAGAATCTTTTTGAACCCCCCCAATGCAGCACCTTTTATTGGGGGGAGGAACTCAGGGATGGGTCTAACTGGGGACAAATCAGGGGCCAAAGGGGCATGGCTCTCTGGATAAACGACATACATAGTAACAAATTAATAACTCAGGTGGGAAGACAGCTAAAGTCTTGTCCAATCACTTGGGGTTTTTCATGGAACTTTCCAGACTTTTGGGAGAGACCCCAAAGTGACAGACAAGGCCCAGGGGCTGGATAACTTCTGATTGACATAGAACTGGGGTTGGGATGAAACCAATGAGGGTGGAACATGGGTGCATGGGGCAAACCATTGTAACTTATAAAAATGAACTTAATACAAAGAACAAATACATACATAAAACTGATAAAACCAAAGCCACACCACTACAAGGAATCAGAAACTTTTGTTCACTGGCAAGCAGTAAAGTTAAATAAAATCACCCTACTCGAGAATATTTTGTTGGCGACACTGTACAAGCAGTAGGGACCCCCCTGAAAAACTGCAGCCTCTGCTGCGAGGGAACAGACCTGAGGCACCACAGCCTGGGAGCAATATGGACCAGTGCACAGACAGGAGAACAAGGTGTCAGGAAACCAGTAAGTGGAGAGTGGCAGAAAGAAACCATTACACCCAGCATGGCCAAACATCATCCCAAGATAAAAAAAAAAAACAATTATGTGATCAACTCTCTCTCCTCTGCAACCCAATGCCTCCCTAAAATAATTTTGATGGAGAGAGTGTACCCAACAGTGAACACATTGAAAATAGAGGTTTATGGTGGGAAGAGGATAACTCTACATAAGTATTTCTTTGTTTTATATTCTTTTTCTTACTGTCTGAATCAGGGGTCAGAATTTTTTGTCCACTGGCAAGCAGAAAAGTTAAATAAAACTACCCTACTTGAGAATATTTTACTGGCAACACTGTACATGGCTTTTGGTTTATTTTTGCTGTATTTGTTTACAATATACAAACATCCAATCCATGCCGCACCACATATTCCTAGTCCTTTTTGCCTTACCAGCTCTGTCAAGTGAATCTATTTTCCCAGAAAACTTCAGCCTTCAAAGCTGCTATAAGTCCATATTCCATGTTCCCAATTTTGACCTTTGTTCCTGCACTCAGGCTCCATCAGATCATCTGGATTTGGCAGATAAAAATTTTATTCAGTCTCTTGATTCTTGCTTTAATGAGAAGTGAGGAAAAAAGAGAATAGGGAGAGGAGCAGAACACTGGCCAGCTTTGGACCTCCAGCTAACACTGCTTTGACAAAAAAAGATGAGTGGTTGCAAGGAGATTGTTCTTAGAGAATGGCCAATGCAAAGAAAATATTTGAAGAATTAAGCAACAGAGCTCCAAAGAATTGCAACTGAGCATCTGCAAGGTATTTAAAATCCAGATGCTAAAGCTTTACTTTAAAGAGCACAAGGCTGTTTGAAATTATTTCAAGATTTGGGGTGGTGGGTTGGAGGGTCAGGACCGACTTTTTAAAAATAAACACAAGATAATAATAGTAGTTTGTACAAAAACATCTGACAAAAAAAAAATATCAATCCCATATGGTCAAAATTTGGGAAAGTCAGAAGCAATAGTAAAACCAGTATGTAACAGTTATTTAATGCTCAAACATTACAATCTCTGTTACAAGTTCTACACTTGTCCAACCTCAAACACCTGTTGCAATAAAATATAGCAAAGCCTTTTTTTTTTTTTTTTCTTTTCTTTTCTTTTTTTTTTTTTTTTTGCAGCATAGGAGAAAGATGTCAAACTTCTTTGCAGGAAGCTCTGTGCCAACTGTTGATTTACAGAAATATCCCATGTTATTTATTAGTGCAGTGTAGTGCCAGTACTGGCAGGTTTCTTACTGCCTTTAATCTTGCAGAAAACCTTGCCAAGACAGCCTGACAGTTTCTTCAAGTATGTAATATTATATGTCCTGGCTCTTCCAAACTTTAGTGATTTTTTTAAGGTAATTACATTATATTGGAACAATCCTAATAATAAAAGCATATGTTCTGATACTTTCACTGTAAGGCTATCAATTACAAGTTTTTAATACTTATTGTCATATTTATCTTCTTTGTTATTGCCATGGCATGAGATACAGAGGTTAGGAATTCAACTTCTTAAAATTCTTTACGCATCTTTTTCTGCATCTACATTAAAATTCATAAAACAATGTGCAACTAAACTTGTTACTCAACTCTGAGTTTTAACATTTTCTGGGATTACTAGGCTGTTGTATTTCTGGGAGGTTAGTAGCATTTCAAACATTATCATAGTTTAGTGAATAAACTATTTACGAGGGAAAGCAGCAACCTATTTAAGGAATGTATTTTATTTACAGAATCACAGAGTATTCTGAGCTGTAAGGGACCCACACAAGGATCAGCAAGTTCAACTCCTAAGAGAATGGCCAAGTACAAAGATCAGACCTGAAACCATAGCATTATTAGCCCCATGGTCTGACCAGCTAAGCTAATCCTCATTGCCACCTTGATTTTTGTGTATTATCAACCTTTTCTGCATGACCTATATATTTTTTAAATTATTTTGTTAAAATAGTCCACATGAGCATATACACCATAATGACCAGAATTTTCCTCCACACTCTTCTGAACTGTCTGCTTTCTCTGTCTTTCTTCATTAGAGAATTTTTATTAGTATTCAGGAAGATATTTTCAGCTTGAATGCTCTCACTTGAAGCACATTTTACATGTCTCAGGAACTACAGAGTGTTTACTTCTGTGGTGGTAGGAAAAACAGCTGGCTTTCCATGTACAAGATTACCAAGTAAATTTTACAGGAGTTTATCAGATGCTATGCTGCTTTTTTTCCTAGCTCTAAACTCAGAAAAGATTATGTTCTTTTTAAAGTAACATTCTCATTAAGTCAAACAAAACAAAACAAAACAAAACAAAACAAAACAAAACAAAACAAAAAAAAAAAAAATTCTGTGCCAGTGTGCTGTTAGGAGGCTCTTGAGATCTAAACCATCAGCGAAAAGACCTCAATGGCTGAAACATTAGTTGAATACCATAATTCAGACAAGCAGAAAGATGCTGCAGCAAGCACCAGTCTACCATTCAGTTAGTACTTAGGTAGTAAATCCTCTTAAATGGATTGAAAAGGAGGAAATCAATTCCAGCTCTTGGGATATCAAATATTTGTGCTTGAACATTTGTAGAGAACTGAAAAGATAATGCCCAGTTTTCATGTCAAGTCCACTTTGGTGAATGACTCAGCATATTTGCCAAACTAGGTCTTTACCACTACAGCTGATCAAGATTTCTCCAGTAGTAATACAAACTATTTAATTATTGCATACAGCCACTTGCAAGATTGCCTACAGTTTGAGAGGAATATACATTCCAAAATCCAAACGCGGCTCACAAAATTTGTCACAGGAAGACCTTTAGCCCTCAAAGGACCTGGGGAGGAAACAAAACTTGCTGAAGCCACAGTTTTTATCAAAATGTGTATAATATGTCCCTTCATCATTGGGAAGAGAAATGTGCATTTGAAGTGTGATGAATCTAAGTACAATGCAAGGCGTTTTTTAACCACTGCTCTAGCCAAAGACTATGTGCATAGACACTGTATATTATGCAGCTGCTGCAGCTGACAGAGAAACAAAAAGGCAGCTCATGAATATGTACTTCTGGAAAATATGATTTTTATCCTATTTTGAAATCACAGGCTTGCTGATTCCTTGCCTTCAAGAGATTATTTTATGATGTGAATTTCCAGCAGCTTCTTAAGTCTAGCTTAACCTTACCATTTTTAAGAAGCTTATCAGAACTGTATTGCATTTTATGACCCATCTTCACTTATTTCATTTTGAAAAACAGCAAAGTCATCTTAAAAAAATGCACTGATATGCTTAACCTGAAACATGGTTCCTAGTTTGGTATCAAAGAGATACACAGACTTGCTTTACATCAAGCTTTGAAGAGAATAGTGTCAGCCAGTTACCAAGTCTTGGTTTTCCTGACCTTTGAAGACACCCTGAAGTTACCAACTGAAAAAATATGAAAAAGGACTTGTAAGTCAGAAGGCAGATTAAATTTTATTTTATACTCACAGAAGGGCAATTCTGTCTTTTCTAGCTAGCTCATATTGGTAAGACACCCGAATTTTTGTGATATCCAGAACACAGGGATATAAACTGTACTTCTTGTGCAACATAAAGTAGCCAGAAGACATCAGCTCACCCACAGAAAACAAAAATTGTTCCTAGTCATGTAGATAGGCTCTGTTCAGTTAGGCCATGCCAAAGGGGAAGGTGACTAAAATAAATCCAGAAAAAAAACAGTATTTCACAGGGTTCAGGATTTTCAAATTATTTTAGTAAGGGTATGTTAGTATGTAATATTAGTCAAAATAATTTTGATACAATATATTTCCTCTTTAAAGTGTCAGTTTGGTGCAATCAAAATACATGATAAAATTTTTTAAAATGTATTTACGAGGCCAGAATTTTTTATTTTGACTTTATTGTTTTAGCAATAGTAAGAGTACCATTTTAGCAAAAATATTGGAGCAGCAAAATAAGGTAAAAATGCCAGATTTTTAGAATCCTATAAAAAAATTAAGAATGGCATGACATCAAAATGTTTCATCTCACAGGAAAATCATTTTTCATGAACTTTAATTTATGTCTGGGGGAAAAAAAAAGTCTTCTAGCTTTTGTCTCTCTGCTTTAGCAGGGATTCTTGTGTGCGAATATTGACATAAAACCATATATATATGTATATAGTTTAGTTTCAAGATGCATTTTATCGTTTTGAGAAAGATTGAGTGTATTTAACTGGAAAAAAAATGATATCTCTATGCTGCTAGTAAAAATCAAACAGCCAACCAACTTTAGAACCAAAGCATAACTTTGCTGGTGCATTAAAGCACACCATATACCTGCTGTAGTCTGTTTTAGGAATAAAAGAGAAGAACCATCTAAAATACAAGTATTCACTTGGTATAATTATTCACATGAATACCTTACCTCCTGCAAAGCATACCTTCAAAAGAAAAAGCACGAGGCTTGCCCTGGCAAAGTGGAATTTTCCTTAACAGGAATGCCCACAAACAGAAAATGAAAGAGAGAGAAGTGTGTTAGGAATTGTTTTCTGAAGATCATTGGGTTGGATTTTGTTGGATGGTTTTTATAATGTGGAGTGCAGTGGTTGCTTTAAAGTTCACATAGTCCAGGCTCCCTGCCATGGCCAGGGACAGTTTTCATTAGATCAGGTTGTTCAAAGCCCCACCCAATCTTACTTTGAATATTTCAAATGACAGGACAGACAGCCTGTTCCAGTGTCTTGATATCCTCATAAAAAAAAATATTTCATACATCTAATTGAGATCTACTCTCAGTTTAAAACCATTGCCCCTTACCTGTTACTACATTCCTTGGCAAAAATTTTCTATAATTTCTGTAGTTTCTAAACTTAAATAGTGCTGAGATCCTTGAGGGATCTCACCTCATCAACATAACAGCCCACCCATCAAACCCAAATTTCCCAAGTTTAATTTTCTCAAGTTTGATTTTTTTCTCAAGTTTAATTTTCTCAAGTTTAAAGGCAATACTGTTGTGGGTTATTCTATCAAGGGCTAGGTAGATGATACTCATAGCTTTTCTCTTGCCCACTAACACATTTAGTCTCTTATAAAAGGTTTCTAACTTAGTCAGGCATGATTTGCCCATGTTGGCTGCCTCTAATATTTCCTTGTGTTCCTTAGTCTCAACACACCTTGTAGAAGGATCTGCTCCATAATCCTCCCAGGAACAGAGATTAATTAAGCTGAGAGTTGGGTAGTTCCCAGGGTCTTCCTTTCCATTCTCTTTAAAAACAACTCTATAGTTTTCCCTTCTACAGTCACTGGGTGCTTCACTTGACTTGTCATGACTTTTCAAATGTCAGGGGAAAGTGGAAAATTGGCAACTACATCAACAAATTCCTTCAGAGTCCTGGGATGTATCCTATTTTGTCCCCTGGGCTTTTATATGTTCCTTATGGGGCCTTGAACCTGATTCTCCCCTATGATGGGAAGGACTTTGTTCACCAGTCCTTGAGGTTCGGGGGCTTGAGAGATGTGGGAGGAGAAACTGTCATTGGAAAATGAGGCAAAAAATTTGTTGAGTGCCTCAGACCTTCTCCATGTTGCTAGACACTACTTCTATAAGGCTGAGTACTTTTTTTTTTTTTTTTTTTCATCTTTTTTTTTTGGACAACATCCTTATAAAAGTTCTTTTTATGCTTGACATCCTTGCCTAATTCTGTTCCAACTGTGTCTTAGCTTTCCCAGTTGATCCCGACACATCTAGATGGTGGTATCCCTATATTCTTCTCAGGAAACCTGTTCCTGGTTCCAGTGCCTTTTAAAAAGGGCAGGGGAAATAGCAGAAGATCACTTAAAAGCACAACAGATGCAATTAAATGTGCATTTCATTCTTACACTTTAATTGGGTCAGAATATTGCCCTGCATTTTCTTGCTTTCAAGTGTTTGAATCTTTGCAGTCTGATTCTCACTCTCTTTACATATGTAAACTATATGTATTTTTAGAAATTATCTTGTGTTTTGCATAGTTCTTCTCTGAGAGGAGAACTTGACTGATGGGCAGAGTCACCAATGGAGTCATGAGGTTGTAACCTTCTTAGGCCAATCCTGGCCTTCTATAAAAAGTATATATAAGTTAATGGAGTCAGAAAAATAAAAAGCTTTCCATGACCTTGCTGCTACCTGCTGTCCTCTGTATGGGTCTGCACCCACATCACAACTTGTGACCCCTCTGAATGAGGGGATGTTGTGGTTTGAAAGCAAAATGAATGAGAGGCTCCAAGTCAGAGATATAATTTAATAAGAAGAAAGGTAAAAAGGTAAAAGTAAAACAAAATAAATGCAATAACACAAAGGATCACTGACAGAGTCAGAATACAACCTGAGCAGGATGGTGGAAGCAGTCCAGGTGAGGTGCTCTTCCTGAAGCAGTGATCCTGTAGAAAGGTCTGGTAGCTCTGCTCGTCTGGGAATCCAGTGGATAAGTGCCCTTGCACTGTCCCACATACCAGCTTAAATCCAGGTGAGAATGCTTGGCTCCTCCCCCTGGGCAGAGCATCTCACAATAGCATGAGAAGTGTGAAATGGGTCCTTGATGGCCCATTAACAGAGATAACCCCTGGAGGGAGTTACCTGTGACTCATGGGCCATTAGCAGAAGAGACCCCAAAAGTCATTAGCAGAAGACACCCCAAAGGTCATTAGCAGAAGACACTCCAAAGGCCATTAGCAGAAGAGGCAGGGGGCTTGGGAAAACACTAGCCCACCTGGTTTCAACAGTTCATGAAGATGGTGATAGAATAAATACTTTGTGTACATCCTACACTGCAACCCAGGACAGGGGACCACGTCAGAAGGTCCTTACTGAGCCGTGATGATCTCACGCCATCCTTGTCCCATTTTTTACACATAGGAATAAAGATCTCTTTCACTCTAAATGTGTTTAAAGAGCTATAATTTCTGTTCATCTCCTTTTTTCCTGAGAGCAGTGTCCTGGGGACTCCCATCCACCAATTCCTTAAATAACTGAAGGTTTGTTCTCCTAAAATTAGTGATCTGACTCTCCTCATCATTGTGAATTCCATCAAGGTGTGATCACTGTAGTCAGCCTTGTTGGCAAGCACCTGGTCTAGTCACACTTGTCCTTTGTTTGGGCTGTCTATCACCTGAAATAAGAAATCATCCTCTATGCAAGGAGGATATCCTTGGAGGAAGAGTCTCCTGTTGCTGACAAGCATTCCAGTTGAGTGGTTCATCCCACCATGTTTCAGCAATAGCAATTAGGTCACAGATTTGCTAGTTGTACTGTGGCTTTCAGCTCCTCCTGCTTGTTCCCTCGGCTGAGTGTATTTTTATAGAGGCACCCAAAATAGGCTGTTGATCATACTATAAAACATATATTGAGAACTCTTGGTCACAAAAAAGATGATATGGGCAAGATGGAGGTGGAAGAAATGTTTTAGAGCCCTGTTAAGAATAATAAACATTAAAATTTTGATAACATAGTGTTTTGACACTATATTGTATAAATTCTTGGATGTCTTCATGAGATGAATATTTTTTCATAAACAAGCTGTGAGACCTTGGTAATTTTCTTAGCATTTTTCCTGTTATTCTACATTATTGTAAGGAGAAAATGAAAAAGGAAACAATAACCAACATGCTTCAAATGAATCTTTGGGTACTTTTTAGCAGGCATTCCTGCAGTGCCCTCTTGTGATAACTGAGCTCTGGGCTCTTGAAATATTTTTGACAGTAATATAAATTAATAGAAATTGCCAGACTTGTTCAGAGCTGCCAAAATTTTGTCAGGTCTTCAGACTCCCAAAATGACAAGTACCAGCTGCTTCAGAAGAACACGAAAAGAACTCAGATGGCTTCCATATCAGAAGGTTCCTCTGAGACTTTGTCAAGGTTAATTCCTGCTAAGAAAATGTAGAAACATTTACTCAAAGTTAAGTCACCATCTTATTTAGCTGCAAATTCTTACTGGCTACAAAGATATA